>JBCFYV010000147.1:0-106097 GCA_039000515.1 Timema cristinae | reverse complement strand
TGGTCTGTGGTATGGGGGGGAGGTCAAGAGGAAAGGGTCAAAGGTGAGACAAATTTATCATAAGCTAAGGTTTTAAAAAAATAGTAAAAAAATAGCGCAATAGGTCTTTTAAACCGTTTAGGATATTATCAACATACATATACATTTCTAAAGGACATAGGATATCGCTGGCAAGAGGATAGAATACTATTTAAACTATGAAACACGCTAAAAAACTGATCTAATCATAATGGAAGTTAATCGTGGGTAACCGGGTGAAAGTGGCTATCTAAACTCTAATGTATGACTAAAGCTAAGATTTCAAATTAAAAAAAAAAATAAAAAAATCAGGATACTTTAAATTGTTCTCGACCTGTATCAGCAGTTTGTTTATCTGAGATGACGATTACTCTAATTCAATCCTCGGCCATAATTAAATAAGTTTGTTATTGGAGCTTGTTTGTGTTGGAGTCTTGGGCAATAAACGTATGATTCAAAGCTTGTTTCGGCGTTTTTTTTAAATTTTTAGGTCTTTACTTCCATAATAATAGTTTATTAGCATCTAGCCTCCTGGCTACAGGGGATAATGAATTATTACTATCCAGATTGATAAAGTGTTTATTCAAACTCAGGAACGGGATTTGAATGTGGACCTTCTATAGGCGCTGAGCTTGGTGCTTTGGAGCAGAGAGGTAACCATACTATTGAGTTGCTTGCTAAATTAAGAATGGAACTAAGTTTGTTAAAAGCTAGAATACGAAAAGGATTTGTCTTAAACATCTTAGCCCTAATTTTAAAATTATTACTATAGTTTAGAGGCCCGCCGAAATAATGAAATCATTAGGGCCTTACATGATATAACAAACATTATAACATCTCCTTAGGGGAAAGTCATAATAGATAATTCAGCTGTCAGAATAAGCAGGTGATAGTGAAATTTAAGGAAACATATACTGTAAATACAATAAATCTCGATATGAAAAAAATATCAATTTGAGACATTCCATAGGAGTGCTCAAGTGGACTATTATTAAGATTTGAGTGATAAACCGCTAAAAACCACAGGTGTATACTCTACATTAAAATTACAGAACCCTATTAAAATATAATACGTTAAAAGGACTAAACATGTTAAAATATAATACGTTAAAAGGACAAAACATATTAACATACAATACAAACATATTTAAGTATACTAAAAGTGTTAAAACTAATTTCAGCGTGAGATAATATCCAAATAAACCACTCTATAAGAGTGACTCGAGCAAGGTGGATGGCATATGCCATTTATGCACTTAAAATGGTCCTATTCAATAAACAACTGGAGATGACTGATCAAGAACTGAAGGGAATAAGATAAGTAGTCTGTTTTGTCAGTCTCATATATGCCCGCTTTTGGCATGAGGAAGCTGTAAGTCGATGGGCACCAAAGAATGACTTGGATATGATTTAGCTTCTGAACTTTTACTCAGATTGAGATGTCAAGGAGACAGCTTTGAAAATGGCTAAGAGACACCTATGGTATCTGTCAGAAACAAACGGGTTGGCTTTCCTGGATGAACGTATTACTCCGGCTGAGAAAGAAAATACGTTCCAGAATAATTTAACGAAGCTCGAAAAGAAATAAAGGAATGAAACGATGGAAAAGAAAAGATGGAAAAAACATATTTTTCCAAGCGAGAGATTATATAATCAGTCATACAAAGACAGTCTTTAAATTGTTTGGGTTCAACGATGTAGAGGAATATTTCAGCGATGTGCTAAGGAGCTCCGCCGATGCCCTTTAAGTGGTGAATTAACCTGCAGAAAGGGGCTTTTTACTGATAAAGAAGTTCAAAGAGTCAGTCAGGGCTGAACAGCTGAAACCGTTCCTGTTCAAGATTATCGAGCACAACAGAAATGTCGTCACCAAACGAACAAAGCAGGAGTCGCATCTTAAAAATTTAGCAAATGTAGATCACACGAATGTTGTTTCATCCAAGTCTTTTTTGAAGTTAACTTTTGTTGGATGTATTTTAGAGTGAAAATAATTATATTTGAAAATTTTGTTTTTTTAACCTACTATATATTAGTGTGAAAGTGTGCAATCTCTATACTCGTGTATTACTGAATCAACCAATCATGTTTTACGCTTCCCCCCCCCCTTTCTTTTCACTAAATCCTCAGCACCCTGGACGATCCGTTTCTCAACTGTGCACCCACTGAACAACCGTTGTTGGGATCCTCCACCACCATTGACTGAATCCTAACATCTCCTCCAATCTAGTTTTTATAGTGGTCTGAAATAACCACTGCTAACGGAATCAGGAGGGTCGGTCGTGAGACAGTGAGAGTGGATAACTTGGCCGAAGCCATTTATTGGACCAAGAACAACACAGGAGATTACATTATTAGTCATAAAAATAAATGAGGAACACAAATTAACAATACAATATGGCGGACCAAACCGGCTGTTTAATTAGTGGCGCCGTCCAGTTCCGGAGGACCATTCTAGTGGAAAATGGTAGCGCCCGTCGCCTCAAGTCGATTATTTTCCTGGTCCTCGATCATGGTGGATGATTTGGACCGGAAATAGAGCTGGAGGCTGGTCGAACCGGCGTCTCTCCCTCAAGCCGTGATGGCCAATGTCCATCCAGCCCTTTGTCAGGGCGATGAATGCGATGTTCGTCCTGGTGATCAGTACCTTCTGCGTCTCCCTTGGCAATGCTAGGTAGTGTGCCGCTAATGCCAAGCTGATGATTATTATTAATAATATTTAGAGGACTATCAACATAATGAGGTCATAAGGGTCGTGACATAATGTAAATACATAGTAAAATCTCCATAAAGGGAGTCAAAATGTACCCTCCTTCCCTACTCTTTACTACAATATAGGATATAGGTACAATACAGTAATATTATACATAATTAATTACCAAAGTTACTTTATTAATAAAGAAATAATACACAAAGGGTACAAAGAATTATAGGTTGTAATTATTCAAATCATCCAATGTTTAAGATGAGTATATATGTATATAAAGTTATATAAATAGCTATGCTAAAGCGAGTCTGGTGTGAAGCACCTAGGAACACCCTATATTATTATTATTATTGTTTAATGGCCCATCGACACATCTAGGTCATTAGGGCCTTGAAATATATTAAAAACATAATAAAATCCCCATAGGGGAAATAGATAAAACATTCACCATCTGAGACACTCCATAGGAGTGCTCAAATGGCCTCTTGGTATAAATTAAGTGATACACCTGCTAAAAAAAACCACAAGTGTATCACTCCAATAAAAAGACAAAACAAACATATTAAAATATAACACGTTAAAAGGACAAAACATGTTAAAATGATAATACGTTAAAAAGACAAAACAACATGTTAAATTGTATTAAAACTGTTAAAAAGATCTCAATATGAGATAATATCCAAAAGAGCCACTTTATAAAAGTGACTCAAATGGCATTAAAAAGATCCGCCTGGCGTATAAAACGGAGTAAACAAATAACTCCATCCGCACTATCGCGTAATAAAAAACGTAAGTCACCTTTAAAATCAAGAGCCAGACGGATAGGGGCTAGTTTGCGACACTCCACCAAAATGTGATGCACACTAAGGGGAGTATCACAAAACTCACACACTGGAGGTGGATCCCCTCTTAGTAAAAAACTATGGGTCAATGAAGTATGCCCGACGCGGAGTCTCGTCACGATGACCTCCTCTCTTCTAGACTTTCGTATAGAAGAGGGCCATCGCGACACACCGTCCCTGATGGACCGCAGCTTGTTCTGAGCAGGGGTCGAGACCCACTGCTCGTGCCAGGTGCGTAAGACTCCACGCCGAACATAACCCTTTAGATCTAAAAACATGACACCCAGACTCGCCTCCGGAGGCAGGCGTGCTGCCTCCTTGGCTGCCTGGTCCGCCAGCTCATTTCCTGGAAGACCAGCGTGACCAGGAATCCAGCAAAAGTCGAGCCGGGTGCTTAATGAATCAATTTTAAAAATTTGCTCATGTATCATCTGCACGAGGGGATTCCATGAGTAGAGAGTGGACAATGCCGACAGAGCACTCATGGAATCCGTGCAGATGAGGACAGAACGGTGACTTCTTCGGTAAACAAAACACAAAGATTTAAAAATGGCATATAATTCAGCCGTAAAAACACTGGTTTCATTAGGTAAACCAAATTTAAAATTGGATCCTTCCACAACAAAAGCACATCCCACGGAGACTCCAGATTTAGAGCCATCAGTGTAGATGCGCTCAAATCCGTGAAAGCGAGTGGAGAGGAGCTCATTAAAGGTCCTCTCATATACAAAGTTTGGGGTGGTCGCTTTAGGGAACTTGGCAAGATCAAAATGGCATTTCGGAGGGCGTATCTTCCAGGGAGAAACTCGACCTGGTGATGTGAGGATAGCCTTTGGCAGGACTATCCCACACGTGTCGAAAACCGATAGCATCCGGATGCCAACCGGCCTTGTACTACGCCATTTAGTTTCATACAAGACACGGTTAGGGGGGTGAAACACAGGGCGGTAAGCAACATTATTTGGCATGCAATGCAGTTTCGACACGTAAGATGCCAGGAGATAAGACCGCCGGTAAGAAAGAGGGGGCTCACCGGCGTCGGCACAGATGCTGACGACTGGACTGGTACGAAAAGCACCAGTAGCCAGTCGAATGCCAGCATGGTGGACGCTATCGAGCATCTTTAACGCCGAGGGTCTAGCGGAACCATATACAAAACTGCCGTAATCAAGTTTTGATCTCACCAAGGCTCTATAGAGGTGCATCAAGGTTTCCCTATCAGCACCCCAAGAGCGACCACTCACAACTTTAAGTAAATTCAAAGCTTTAACACACCTCGCTTTCAGGTCTTTGATGTGGGGGATCCAAGTTAGTTTAAAATCGAATAAAAGTCCCAGGAACCTTACGGTCTCGGAGACAGGTAAAACAACGTTGTTCATTAAAATATTGGGGGCTGGCTGTATTCCGCGTAATCTATGGAAGTGGACGACAGTCGTCTTGGCCGCAGAGAAACGAAAACCATTACGAGCTGCCCACAACCATAGATTGTTTACAGCGAGTTGTATCTGTCGTTCAGCCCTGTGGAGACTTGACGAACTGCAATAAATTGCGTAGTCATCCACAAAAAGGCATGAACGAACAGGTAAGCGCACGTTGTCTACAATGCTATTTATCGCAATAGCGAACAACGTGCAGCTCAAAGGACTTCCCTGGGGCACCCCATTTTCTTGAATAAAATCATCGGATAAGATGTTGTTTAACCTTACCCGGAAGTGTCTATCTGACATAAAATTAGCTAAAAAAAATAGGGAGGCTCCCCCGGAACCCCAATTAAAAAGGTTTTTTAAGATGCCGTAACGCCATGTAGTATCGTACGCCTTCTCCAAATCAAAGAAAACAGCCAAAAGATGTTGTTTATGGATAAAGGCATCACGAACAGCAGTCTCAAGACGGACGAGATGATCAACCGTGGATCGATTACGGCGAAAACCACATTGAATATTGGATAGCAGATTGCGGGATTCTAAACACCATATAAGTCGTTTATTTATCATTTTTTCTAATATTTTGCATACACAGCTAGTTAAGGCTATCGGTCTATAACTAGTTGGCTCTAATTTATCCTTGCCACTTTTATATATTGGGATAACGGTTGCTTGCCTCCACAGTGTTGGGAATTGACGAGATTCCCAAACACAATTGTAGAGGTCTAAGAGGAACGCCCGTCCAGCAGGGGACAGTTGGCGCAACATTTCATAATGGATATCATCCGGGCCAGAAGTTGAATTGCCCGCATGGGACAGGGCATAAGTAAGTTCCTCTTTAGTAAAGGGGGAGTTATAATCCTCCCCCCGACTTTGGCCAAAATCAATAGTAAGGCGCTCGATGCTGCGCTTATGCACCGCGAACTCGTTAGAGTAGCTCGCAGTGCTAGAAATAGAGGCGAACATCGAGCCCAATATATTGGCGACCTCCACAGGGGAGGAGACAAGTAAACCGTTTGACATAAGTGCGGGTATATTATAAATGTTATTTTTGCTACTACGTACTTTACGAATGTGATCCCAAACCTTGGTTGTGGGAGTGGAAATAGTAAGGGTAGAAATAAACTGTCTCCAAGACTCTCTTCTGCTTTCTCGAATGATACGGCGAGCTCTAGCACGTAGAATCCGGAATGACTCCAGATTCTCCGAAGTAGGACGTCGATGAAAGAGACGTAGGGCCCTTCGACGGTTAGAAATAGCCAGCCGGCACTCCTCGTTCCACCAGGGAACAGGACGGTGGCGCGGGTTTGGCGAGGATTTGGGGATGGATGCCCTCGCCGCCGCTATGACCGTCGAAGTAAATTGCCCAGCCTTAACATCGACGTCAGGAGGATGGGGTTCGTCGAATACGGCGAGCTCACGGAATTTATCCCAGTTAGCACGTTTGAGAACCCATTGGGGGAACTTTGCTTTACTGGGAGGATCTTTAACTTGTGAAAGCAGAATGGGAAAGTGATCGCTGCCACATAGGTCCGAGTGAACCTCCCAACGGAAGTGAGCAGCAATCCCGGGGCTACATAGGGCTAAGTCGATGGCAGAGGATACACCATTAAAGGTGGAGAAATGTGTCTGGGTCCCGGTGTTCATTAACACCAGGTTTCCCGAGACAAGAATATCCTCTACCATCCTCCCACGGGTGTCTGTAAAATTAGACCCCCACACCAGGTTATGCGCGTTAAAGTCCCCCAAGATTATATAAGGGGCGGGAAGTTGTATAAAGAGGGCCTCTAGAGTCCTCTTGGAAACACGTTCACCTGGTGGGAGGTAAATGCAGCATACGGTTACCTCCATAGGAAGGGAGGCTCTGACAGCAATCACTTGGAGATCAGAGACAATATTTATAAACTTATGATATATGTTGCTACGTGCAAATATAGCTACACCTCCGCTAGCCCGATCAAAGAGTGGCTTGTCGGTACGATACACATCGTACCCACGAAGCATCGGGTTGTCAGTTGGGCGGAAGTGGGTTTCCTGCAAACACAAGATGGGAGGATGCAGGGAAGAAATTAGTAGTTTAATTTCCTCTGCACGAGCATAGAAACCCCTACAATTCCATTGTAGTAGCGACATTATTTATTAATATATAATTTAATTAAATATCCTCACAATCCATAACGCTATCCTTTAAAAATAAAAATTTATTGAGGACTTTTTTAGATCCTCTTGCTTTTCCCAATCTCTCTTGGACCTCCCGCTTCAGGAGAGGCTTTGGTTTGTCCTGTAGAGACTGGGACGGGGGATCCTTACGCGAAGGCTTTGTTAAAGCCTTCGACGCTTTTTTTAAAGTTATTTTTTCGGCGGTCCCTCGCTGGTCCTTCCCCAAGGCACCAGTGGGACTCGCCTTTGCGACCTCGCCTGTACCACCACTCATCCCGACCTCCGGCGTTCCTGAGGCGGGGTTGAGCGGCTCGACAACGGTCGCAGATGGTTTAGGACCCCGAGGAGGACTCGGGGGTGTTCCTCGAGTGGGGGTCAGCGGGGTTCCTCGAGGAGGACTCGGAGGGGGTCCACGAGGAGGGTTTGGGGGGGTTGGGGGTGTTCCCCGAGGAGGCCTCCTCGGGGGTAAAGGTGGTGGAGGCGACTTCGGCGGGGGTGTCGCCCCATGTACTAATTTTGGCACCACCATAGATGGTGCTGGCTGTCTTTTAGTGTCTCGAGTAGAGACGATTGGCACAGGTCGTGTAGGCGTTTTGGCGATATTAACTGCGCAATGACAGTTGGGGCAATTTATGTTCTGGCTTACAATTTGACTATAAGATGTCTGAAATACCGGAGCTTGACTGGATACATATTCCTTGCGGGCCTGGGCATAAGGGATCTTCTTTTCACATTGGATCTCCAGGACTTTTTTCTCCACCTTCCATTTCGGACAGGTCCGAGACCAAGCAGAATGCGGACCCTTGCAGTTGATGCAACACTTAGGAGACTCACACGGTGTATCGTGAGCCTCCTGTCCGCAATCCGCACAGGTTGGCCTTCCACGGCATCTCAGCTTCGTATGCCCAAATTCCTGGCACTGAAAACAGCGCCGAGGGTTAGGGACATACGGCCGGACCCTGAGCACGTGGAAGCCTGCTCGAACCTCCTTTGGGAGGATGGGAGTCGCAAATGTGAGGATATATGTATCCGTCTTTTTCTCTTGTCCGTTCTTTTTGTTAATGATCCGGTAGACCTCGGTGACATGCTGGGGGGAAAGCTCCTCACAGATATCCTCAACGCTTACACAGTCGAGGTCATAGCAAGTGAACACTCCCCTGCAAACATTGAGGAACCTGTGGGGCTCTACCTTCACCTTTATATCCGCCATATTACTCACCGGTATTTCGGAGATCGCCATAATATTTATGGATTGAGTGTCGGTCATAGTCTGAATCATAATGGTGCCATCACGCAGTTTCCTTATTAAGACGTCAGATTTTGCTGCTCCATTTATCACTCTTTCGAGGATAAATGGGCTGACACGTTTTAGATCTTCACTTTCACTCACTCGAGACATCACCAGGAAGCGGGGCTGGGGCCTCACCACTTCCTGGCTTTTTATCAAAATAGGGCTGGACGGCCTTACCCGTTTCCGCCTCTTATCATTAATACGGCCCTGTGAGGGGCCGGGCAGTAAGATGCCATCATAACTTGGCAGTACGGTGCCAGCGGACAGTAAGGTGTCAGCTGTGACAATGGACTCAGTCATGAGTGGGAGGACAACCTGCAATAGTACTCGGATCGTAGACCCAGGTTGATCCCAGTTGGTTCTACCACATAGGGCCCTGTTAACTCTTCCGACGAGAGGCTTCATACGACGCTAGACATGACAACCTTCATATGGAGCATCGCCGGAAGAGAGGTCACCGCAGCAAGTGTATGCAGGAAAGTGCCAATTTTACGTCCGGAACCCTCATGAACGCAACCGGTCTTTTCTCAAGGTAGGGTACCCGGTTGTCATCCCTAAGGCCCTTCTACCAAGATATTACAACCGGCGCACTTTCACTCAGGAGCTCAAAGCGGTGGTATCCAATATTAACCCGAGAAGAGCCGTGTTAGATGCCAAGGTCGTCAACAAAGGGGCCAAAGGTCTCTGTGCAGGATGAACGGTGGGGGAAAGGAAGAAAAAGGTAAGGATAGATAAAGCGAAGGGGGAAGAGTGAAAAAAGGTGGAAAGTGAAGGAAGAAGAAAATGATGTGAAAGGAAAGATATAGGATAGGTTTGTCCCACACGAGGTACGTCCTGCACAGAAGCCTCCCCTTTTAGTCGCTTCTTACGACAAGCAGGGGTTACTGCGGGACTATTCTAAACCCCGTCCCGCAGGGGGGAACACCCTATAACCTTCACACTTAGGTCATAGGCGTAAATACTAACTCTTGTAACTCGTTAAAAAAGGACAACTACTAATACTCCTAATAGGACTATAGGTAATGACACTACGCTATTAGTTCATAGAAACTATATTAATATTTTTATGGTATATATTGCTTCGTGCGAGTATAGCCACACCTTCGGTAGCTAGATTAAAGAAAGGCATGTAGGTACAATTCACATCGTACCCATGAATAATCAGGTTGTCAGCATGGCAGACGAGGGTTACCTGCAAGCATAAGACTGAAGAATGCAGAGAATAAATTATCAGTCTAATTTCCTCTATACGATCATAAAAACCCCTACAATTACATTGTAGTAGCAACATTATGTATTAATATAAATTTATTCATCTTCACAAGCCATTACACTATCTGTTAAAAATAAAATTTGATTAAGGACCTAATTAGGTCCTTTTGCCTTTCCCAGTCTCTCCTGGACCACCCGCTTAAGGAGAGGCATTGGTTTATCCTGGAGAGAGTGGATTGATGGTTCCTTGCGTGAAGGCTTTGTTAAGGCCTTCGACGCTTTTTAATAGTAATTTTTCCGGCGGTCCCTCGCTGGTCCTTCTTCAAGGCACTGGTGGGACTCGTCTTTGTGGTCTCACCTGTTCCGCCACTCATTCCAACCTCCGGAGGTAAGATTGAGCAGCTCAACAACGACCGTCCGTAATTTGATACCACGACGAGGGTCCAGAGGGTATTCCCCGAGGAAACCTCTTCAGAGGTACAGGTAGTGGAGATGACTTCAGTGAAGGTGTTGCTAGACTTGGCGTGTCTCGAGTAGAGACGAGTGGAACAGGTCGTGTAGACGTTTTAGCAAGATTAACTGCGCACTGACTGTTGGGGCAATTTATGTTCTGGCTAACAATTTGGCTATACTATGTCTGAAATACCAGAGCTTGACTAGATACGTATTCCTTGCATGCCTGGGCATAAGAGATCTTCTTTTCACATTGAATCTCCAAGACTTTTTCTCCGCCTTCCATTTCGGGAGGCCTGAGACCAAACAAAATGTGGACCCTTGCTGTTGACGTAGAACTTAAGAGATTCACACGTTGTATCATGAGCCTCCTGTCTGTAATCCGCACAGGGTGGCTTTCCACGGTACTCAGCTTCGTATGACCAAAGTCCTGGCACTGAAAACAGGAATGGGTCATACGGCCAGACTCTGAGAACATAGAAGCCTGCTCGAACCTGCTTCGGAGGGTGGAATACGCAAAAGTGAGGATATATGTGTCCGTCTTTTTGGTGACAATACGGTACACTTCGGTGACATGCTGAGGGGAAAGGTCCCCAAAGATATCCTCAATGCTCACGCAGTCGAGGTCATAGCAAGTGACCACTTCCTTGCAAACATTGAGGAACCTGTGTGGCTCCAACTTCACCTGTAAATTGGCCGAATTGCTCATCGGTATTTCAGAGATCGCCATTATATTTGAAGACTGTGTGTCAGTCGTTGTCTGACTCAGTATAGTTCCATCACGCAGTTTTCTTATTTAAACATTTGACTTTTCTGCACCATTTATCACTCTTTCGAGAATAAATGGGCAGTGACGATTTAGGTTTTCTTTTTCCTCTACTCGAGACATAATCAGGAAGCAGGGCTGAGGCCTCACCACTTCCTGATTATTAGATATCGGGCTAAACAGTCTTTCCCGTTTTCACCTTTTTTCATTATTACGGCCCTGCGAGTTGCCAGCAGAGTTTGGCAGTACGGTGCCAGCTGCGATTAAAGATTCGGCCTTGCCGTTTTTGGGGACAACTTTAACAATACTCGGATCGTAGACTCAGGGTGACCCAAGATGGTTTTACCATATGGGGACACGTTAACTCTCCCAACAACGGGCTTCATGCTAAGCTAGATATGACAACCTTCATATGGAGCATCGCCGGAAGAGAAGTCAACACAAGAAGTGTATGCAGGAAAGTGCTAAGTTTACGTCCTGAACCCTCCTGAGCGCAACCGATCTTTTCTCCAAGTATGGTAACCGGTTATTGTCATTCCCAAGGCCCTTCTACCAAGATATTGAAACCGGCGCATTTTCATGATGGAGCTCAAATGCACTGGTATCCAATTAATATCCGAAGAAAGCCGTGTGGGTTGTCAAAGTCGTCAAAGTAGGAGCCAAAAAGTTTCTGGAAAGGACTGAACGGGAGGAGGAGGGAAAGAAGTGAGGAAAGAAAAAGGGAAGGGAAAGTAGGAAGTAAAGATAATGGAGAGGAAGGAAGGAAAGAGAAAGAGAATGCAGAGGAATGAAGGAAAGAGAAAGGGAATGCAGAGGAAGGAAGGAAAGAGAAAGGGAATGCAGAAGAAAAGAGTAAAGAGAATGGGAAAGAAGAAGAAAAGGAGGTGAAAGGAAATATATAGGATAGGTTTGTCCTGCACAGAAGCCCCCCCTTTAAGTCACCTATCACGACAAGCAGAAATTTACTGCGGGACTATTCTAAACCACGTCTCACAGGGGGCTACGAGGTATATGATTTAGGTCATCGATATGTTAAATGGATAAGAAACCAAACGCATCAAGAAGCTACTACTATTAAAGTGTGCTAATATGTTTTTCTAAATAAATGTAAATTCATATTTTAATCATTTAGATTAGGGCTCTTATTATGCTCTTCTCACCATACAACACACTTTACCTAAGACAACAGAAACTACATAAAACATCTCTAAAGATTATATATTTATTAATTGAATATTATTTTTATTATTATTAGTGTTTAGAGGCCCATCGAAACAATGAGGTCACTAGGGCCTTAACATAATATATTATTATTATTGTTTAGCGGCCCATCGACACATCGAGGTCATTAGAGCCTTGAAATATATTTAAAAAAATAATAAAATCCCCATAGGGAAAGAGATAAAACATTCACCATCTGAGACACTCCATAGGAGTGCTCAAATGGACTCTTGGTATAAATTAAGTGATACACCTGCTAAAAAAAACCACAAGTGTATCACTCCAATAAAAAGACAAAACAAACATATTAAAATATAACACGTTAAAATGACACAACATGTTAAAATGATAACACGTTAAAAACACAAAACAACATGTTAAATTGTAATAAAACCGTTAAAAAGATCTCAATATGAGATAATATCCAAAAGAGCCACTTTATAAAAGTGACTCAAATGGCATTAAAAAGATCCGCCTGGCGTATAAAACGGAGTAAACAAATAACTCCATCCGCGCTATCGCATAATAAAAAACGTAGGTCACCTTTAAAATCAAGAGCCAGGCGGATAGGGGCATATTTACGACACTCCACCAAAATGTGATACACACTCAGAGGAGCATCGCAAAACTCACACACTGGAGGTGGATCCCCTCTCAGTAAAAAACTATGGGTCAGTGAAGTATGCCCGACGCGGAGTCTCGTCACGATGACCTCCTCTCTTCTAGACTTTCGCATAGAAGAGGGCCATCGCGACACACCGTCCCTGATGGACCGCAGCTTGTTCTGAGCAGGGGTCGAGACCCACTGCTCGTGCCAGGTGCGTAAGACCCCACGCCGAACATAGCCCTTTAGATCTAAAAACGTGAGACCCAGACTCGCCTCCGGAGGCAGGCGTGCTGCCTCCTTGGCCGCCTGGTCCGCCAGTTCATTTCCTGAAAGACCGGCGTGACCAGGAATCCAGCAAAAGGCGAGCCGGGTGCTTAATGAATCAATTTTTAAAATTTGTTCGTGAATCATCTGCACGAGAGGATTCCACGAGTAGAGAGTGGACAATGCCAACAGAGCACTCATGGAATCCGTGCAGATGAGAACGGACCGGTGACACTTACGATATACAAAACATAACGATTTAAAAATGGCATATAGTTCAGCCGTAAAAACACTGGATTCACCAGGTAAAGCAAATTTAAAATTGGATCCTTTCACAACAAAAGCACATCCCACGGAGGTCCCGCATTTTGAGCCATCCGTGTAAATGCGTTTAAAACCCCGAAAGCGGGTTGCGAGGAGCTCATTAAAGGTCCTCTCGTAAAAAAAGTGTGGGGTGGTCACTTTAGGGAACTTGGCAAGGTCAAAATGGCATTGAGGTAGGCGTATCTTCCAGGGAGAAACTCGACCTGAGGATAGCCTTTGGCAAGATTATCCCACACGTGTCGAAAACCGATATTATTTAAAATCTTATTTATATTTTTAATGTAAGCATTATGATCTACCAAGGAAATCACAATATTCATGTCCTAAAAAAAATTGACAACACTATATTTTGTTTTGAAGAAATTTAATTTACCAGCTCATATATATATATATACACATTTTAATATTAGATTCCATGGAAGATTTTCATTTGGGCTTAGTTCTTAGATCGCTCGGCCGCTTTTCCGTGCTATTTTACGTGACCTACAACATTTTAACCGTCAAAATTAACTGGATATATTTTCTAAGGAGGTTGGGGTAAGGAAGGTAGAATTTATTAATATGCAGTTCAAGCGCATTTACGTGATAAACAGTGAAAGGCTATTTAAGAATAAAGCATCTACAAATAAACTGCCGGGATTCAAATCCCGAACTCTTCGTCACTGGCAAACAGGAAAAGACTAGATTGAAGCCTTTTCTGGATTGCCCACCTATTAGAGTTGAATAAAATAAATGGAAACATTCCCAAACATTCTTCAAAACATTTAGGATGCAGAAGACAAACGTTCGCGAACCTTTGTTTCAGGTTTTCATATTTTTATTCCCATCTTCCCAGTTCAATCTTTTTGGATGTCATGAAGAGTAAGTATACCCTGATTTTAGTTAGAAAAACAGTTTAGAAAATTCAAACATATTTCCTTACGATCAACATTGATAACATTTACTATATTATTTGAGTCGTTCTATAGGTTTTGATAATATCTAATAAAGGTGACAGCTGAAGATAGCATGACTTGGTGAATGAATATATTAAAATAGATTTAGTAGCTTTAGTAACTAACTTCTACTGTTCTTCCTACAAAAATCATAATGTAATAACCTGTACCGCCCTTGGACTCGGGAACTAGACAATTTACTTTGCTTCCAGAAGACTGAATAATTTTTTAACTCATGATTGGAAAGTCATAAACTTCACTTTCCTCATTGCAAGTAGAAATTTAGAATAGAAGATGCTGGACGGGCCCACAGACAGCGTCCAGACACATAATAGCCCGACGCTCCTAATTGTGTGATGTAGAGTAAGTGTTCAATCACGAAAACACAAAACAATACTGATAAAACATTTAAAAAATTACCAAAAGCTACGAAAGAGCTATCTACTGTTAAAATGTTTGACAGTTTAAATCAAAACACTAAGATGATCATTATTTGATAAAGCTTACAAAAGTTAACTACTCTACGAGACACAACCAAACCAAAATATATTTGTTCTTCAATGTATTTGAAAGGGCATGCTCAAAATTCCAATATGTGTTGGCGGGCAGACCCGAATTGCGCCAGTTATTAAGGGATTAAAAACGGTTTACTAATCCCGGACCCGAATTGCGCCAAGTCATTTCAGGTAGTTGGTGACGGAGGTGGGGGGGATGATACAAACAAAGACCATCGCAAACAAGCTCTCGCCACTTCATGTCTTTCCTCCCCTTAGTAAAGGAATGTAAAAACGCCCTAAGTGCCCCCAACAAGACTTGTAACAGTAGTATTGACATTCGTCTGTCCAATACTTATTAATTGTCTCGACAACAGTGACTGTCCCGGTGTATTTTTTTTAAAAAAAATCGGGTTTTGTGTGAACTGTGATAATATTAGCGAGAATTATTGATTTGGAAAGGATTTATAGTGAAAAAGGGAAAGTTCTGATTGTCTATTATAAATATATGTATCGACGACAGGTGAATCAATTAAAGTTGACGAGGGAAGAGAGGTGGAGATGCACTAAAAAGGACTGCAAGGCTAAAATATTTACTCTTGATGGTGGAAACATTTTCTCGTGGACTGAAAACGAACACAACCACGAACCACTACTAGATCAAGAGTTGAACAGAAGATCCATTAGCAACGCAGTTAAGAGGAAAGCTGATAAGATTGAAGTAAGGTCTTCAAAGTTAATCCACACAGAGGTACAGACACAGAAAAATACTATAAAAACATTGACCCGCAAGGACATTAAATGTATCAGGAATAACATCAACTACACTAAACTAAAAACACTGCCAAAGTTGCCTAAATCTTCCGAAGAAATTCAATTTGCTATAGATTCAATTGAAATAAAAACTATTCAAGACGAACACTTTTTATTGAGAAACGAAAAAGAGAAGGGGATCGTGACATTTTCTTGTGACTCGAATCCTGAGTATTTGTGCCAGAATGAAATTGTGTTAATGGATGGAACCTTTGAATAAGCACCGAAACATTTTCTTCAGCTTTTTACTGTACATGGGTATTTTGAAGGGTCATACATACCTCTAGTATTTTGCCTACTTAAAAACAATAAAAAGCAGAGCTACATTGACGCTATGAGAATCCTAAAGGAGTGCGAGAAGAGACAACTTCACCTTCAACCTTTATACATTGTGATTGATTTCGAGCAAGCGATCCACGAGTGCATCGTGTCGACTTTTCCACAAACCAGGATAGTAGGCTGTCGATTTCATTTAGCGCAAGCATGGTAAGCAAAACAATTTTATTTTACAACTTTACATAAATAATGTTATATAGTTTGTGACTTGATTATTATATTTTTCACTCTTGAAGATTTTATAGAACTGCGTTTTACTACCTGTTCGAGTTATAGGCCTCCTTATGTACTAATTATGCTAATAGACTTTGGTATGAGATAGGTAGAATGCAGAGAAAGTGAATCCGAATTTGCATGTAGTGAGAGTGGAATATCATTTAGGAAAAACCACCTTCAGTTCACTCGACCAGGATTCGATTCACAACCTCCCAATAATCGGCTTGAATTTTTTTTTTATTCAAAGTGTATATCTCGAGAGTTTTTTCTAAATGATGAATAGAACTGTAGAATCGATCTTCAGAAAATAATTGAACTATGGGCAGTTTACTAATGATTAGTTTGAAAATAATTTAAAATTTCTCAAAAATATCCTTAACAATTTTGATTCAAACATAGACTACATTTTTGGTGTATTTAAGATGACAATTAATACTGTTTATTTGGTTTAGGGGGCAAAGTTCTTTTAAGGGTAGTAGATGACTAGTTTTCAAAAACTCAAAATATTTTGAAAATATTTTTAACGATTTTTTTTAAATCGGCGTGCATTTATAATGAATAATAACTTTGTGAGGGGCCTACTTAGTTTTGGGTAAAACAAACTATTTCAAGGATAGTTTTTTACCCCCTCGGGTGGCCGGATGATCTAAGGCGTAACTCTCGCACTAGACTGGCCCTCGAGACCGGGGAGGTTGGGGTTCGAACCCAGTCGGGTGCACTGAGGTGGTTTGATCCTAAATGGTTTCCCCACTTTCTCTCCATGAAAATGCGGATGCACTTCCTATAAATTCAACCTTCTCAATCCCTAACCCATTAGAGTAATTAGTACATAGGCTATAGCCCTAACGGGTAGTAAGACGTGGTGCTAAAAATAGATAGTTTTTGGTGACTAGTTTTCAAAAACCATTAGCAACTTGTGCGCTTAGTAAAATAAAACAAACATATGGTAAACAAATTTAAAACACTCAAACTAAAAATATTAGCCAAATAAAAAGATTTATTATTTGGTTTTAACACAGAGATCCATGTAAGTGTAATTATCAAATCGTCGAATAATATTGTCTCAGCTGACCCATTAATTAAAAAGTGAATATACGCTATGATAAAGTATCTGCGATTCAGTCGTAAGCCTACTTTTTATTTGTTATTCTTGGCCATTTTAAACACATGCCAGCCAAAAAAAGTGAAATGTTTTCCTCTCTGTGTGGGTGTCATCACATTTTTGTACATATGATTACGGCCACATTTTTTTAGCTATGGTCACTGATAGGCTATTTTGTAAAATATATTTATGATCTGTATTAAATCAGACTATGATTCAAGAATGCTACGTTCATATTTTCCTTCCTGCTTCCTTTTAATATTTTTATCATTAACATCCACTATAATTCCTTTTAGGTGGAGATAGATTCAAAAGCTCGGTTTGGCTGCCACGAACAAAGACGAAAACGCGGATGGAGGGAAATGGCTCCACTACTGTTTTGGGCTCACTTACTTGAGCCCCGAAGAAGTAGAAGACGCTTTCTGCGATCTGATCAGCATCCAGCCAGCTGATACAAAACTGACGAGCTTCGCAGATTACCTAACTGAAACATATTATATAGATGAGATGGAGCAAGCGACATTCCCGCCTTGCATTTGGGCAGCTGACTCATTGGACTTATGGAGGACAACAAATGCGTGCGAGAGCTTCCATACTAGATTTAATTCATCATGTGCTTTTCCACACCCAAACATTTTTGTCTTCGTACAAAATTTAAAATCGGTCCAAACTGACACGTACAGATAATAAGTCTAAGTTGAAACAATCATTCATTGAAAAAAACTTAAACAGTTTAGGAATGGAGAAATTGACAGAATAAGCTTAGTGTGTGTCCTTCCAAAACTCCTTTGTATGACTTGTTTATATTATGTTTGTTACACTATTATTTAGCATACATATAGCTATTATTGACAATGTTTAAAAACGGAAATTTCACTTTGATATAATATTGTTTGATTTATATTTTTTGACTTGTGTCCTTCTTACCGCCAGACATAGCATTAATATTTGTTTATGTTCAGAGTTGGCGCAATTCGGGTCCTGTCTTGGGAAGGGGGGTATTGGCGCAATTCGGGTCCGGTCGGGGGGGGGGGGCACTTTTAAGCTCATGGTGCAATTCGGGTCCGAGCTAAGAGAATTGGCGCAATTCGGGCGAGCCCGTGTTGGCAACATAGATCTGGTTAATGACCCAAGACCGACCTTGAAAGGGTTATGGGGAGGGGCGGAGGAAGAGGGTGTTAAGCTTTTCCTGGTACCTGTCGTCCGACATTGCCTAAAGGGATGGTTGACAAATATCTGAGGGTTGGGTTTTGTGGAGGCGGTAGGCAGGCTACGTAAGCGATAACAGAGTTCCTTGCAGGACATCGCTGAACTAATTTAAACAAACTTTGGCACAAAATTGTTTGTAAGAATAAACGAATGGTGTGCAAAGATAAAACATAAGAGAAAAAAATTGGGGTCAACTTGTTGAGATTTGCCCCTTAGAGGGTTTAATTATGTACGGTTGTAGGTATAAAGCACTTTATACGTAAATAAAATGAAAAAATTATTTTAGGTTTTTTGATATCAATATGAAGTTCAATCGAATCAGAATTTAAAAGATATGTGATTAATCACAACTTGTGAATGTTTTAAATGCCAGGCCGCCACCGTGGTTCGGATTCCACGTTAAACTGTAGGTCCTTCATTTCATCTCATAATCACCCTACCATTACACATTAGCGTAAGTGCGTATAAACCGAACAGGTAGTAATACGCGGTGCTAATAATAATAATAATAATAATAATAATAATAATAATAATAATAATAATAATAATAATAATAATAATAATAATTTAGTAATTTATTTATTAAAATTATTATTTGACATTTGGAATATAAGTGAAGATTATCAGCAGAATGAGCATAAGTCATATCTAAAGACACTCCTATGTATGGTAAGTAGTTTTAGGGGTGTGCAATATTCGTTTGGATGGTTTGGGTAGTAAGATGTTGCGCACTAGATATGCCATAGAATAACTACATTCATATAGAATTTAGTGATATTAATATTACCTTAAATACGGAGATAACACATGACTCGGATAAGAAATGAACGATAATTAATTAAATTTAAAAGAAAAACTTGCTTCTTGTTGGGCTCGAACCTTCTTCCTTAACGTGTGCAATTTTGACCAATATTTCAGCTTTATTTCAAACGTATATTTCTCATGTGTATTATTATTATTATTATTATTAGCACCGCGTCTTACTACCCATTCGGGTTATACGCACTTACGCTAATGTGTAATGTTAGGGTGATTGTGAGATGAAATGAAGGACCTACAGTTTAGCGTGGAATCCGAACCACGGTGGCGGCCTGGCATTCCACACATTCACAAGATGTCTTGTCAGAGGTGTAGGAAGGGTTTGGAAATCAGATAAATCTGTGCCGGGACCGAGGATTGAACCCCGGCCGCCAGCAAAGAAGTCTGACACCTTACCCCTAGACCACCAGGTCACCTTCTCATGTGTAAAACATGGTGTCTACTATTTACAAAAAAGGTCCACGGATTTTTTTATTTAGCCCTAGTGGCATAAGATGCTTCCGTTTTCGAGCGACAGAAATTTTTCCATCAAGCTCTAGAACGTTACATGCCTCAGCCAACTAGACCACCGTCGACACGAGATATAAAGGAAAAAAAAAATCAAAATTTAAACTGCAACAAGGAAATGTATCGTAGCAACACATTTTTGATATTAATACCCAAGATACGAAAATATTCTTCAATATATATAAACTAAAATATTATTTAAAAATAAATAAGCGATTCTACAACTTTATTTATTTTAAATATTATACTTGATAATTTGTTAAGAGGTATCCAACTTAAATATTTCCGTGGTGTCAAAAGATTTATGAAAAACACGACATCTGTGGGCTGTTGGTGGTCTCAATTTAATATATTACCAACAATCTCTACTAGAAAGCAGTAGTGATAACTCAAAATTACGATCTAGTTGCTATTTTATGGACTAATACCATTAGGACTAGGCTAGATAAAGCACACATTCTAGAGCTCTCGTCAGGTAAATGTTGGTGCATTATCTTTAAACGCACCTTCCTCTTTTTTGTGTCTATTTACAGCTATGCAAGCACCAAAGTGTCTTCAAAAATTGAGAAAAGCGACAAGAAACCATAAAAGGGTGATTAAAAATGATTTAAAAGGCAATAAAAAGTGACTAAAAATTACAAGAATATCCCAGCAGTATTGACCATTTATATTATGTACAGTAGCCCCATGGGTTCTTTGATGCTGACTGACAGTTCACAGCTGACTTCTGACAGCCAACATTTAGGTATATACCTAAATATTGACTGTCAGAAGTGACAGCTGATAAACATATGTTTTTGCAGATAATATGGTTCGGCGTAGGAATACATAATTTGGTCTGGTAACTTTTCAAAGCCTTCATTTGTCAGCTGTGAGCTGTCACTCAGCACCAAAGAAGCCATGGGGCTACTGTATTTTTCTTTCTCCCCTAACAAAAATACCCGTTAAAACCAAAGTTTAACTTAACTTTTTAAAAAAATCACCAAAATAAATTTAAAAATAATTGTAATTTGAACTTTTTGTTGAAATTTCTTCTTTACTTCTTTCAACGCATTAATTTTCTTTCCTTTTTCTATCATTTTTTTTTTTTCTTCCAGGTAATTTTGACAGCTTTTGTGAGCACCTTGGACAAGAGTTAATAACGGTCATGTAATGGGTACTAGCTATGATTAGTTATTATTATTATTATTGTGGTTTAGAGGCCCATCGACACATCGAGGTCATTAGGGCCTTGAAATATATTTAAAACATAATACAGGGTTCCTACAGTATTTGTAAAAATATTCTCCCTGACTTTTCCCTGACTTTCCCTGACTATTTTCCCAAGTTCCCTGACCAATTTCTCATAAAATTTCCATTATAACTTTACGGTACTATACACGTGAAAATATTAATTTAAATAAATTTATTTCGGCCTCCTCCCCCCTTACAGCCGACCTTGCCTCACCTCTCATGGAAGAATAAGAAAGCAGACATCTTGCCAATCAGTTGAGGGAAAATGATGGAAAAATAATCCCTATCAAAAATTTGTAACAAACTTGATTCCCTTTGGTATCATGTGCAGAAATACGTATTAAATAACAGGCCACTAAGAACATACTAAAGAGTTTGGTATCATTACAGTTTTATTTTACCTAAACTGTACATTTCCTGAACTGAATAGCTTACAACAGGAACTCTGTCTGCTTTCATATTATTCATGTCTCAAGTCAATTTTATTTTTATTAAAATTATCACTATAGTCATACAATAAGAAACTATGTTATATTTAATAAAGTGAAGCTTGCTTCTTCTTCAGTTCTTGCAACTCCACGTCTATTGCTTCTCGTTTCTCTTCAGTTGCCATCATTAATTTTTTTCTTTCTCCTTCTAAATCTTTAACTTGTATATCTAATTTCCTCTTTTCTGCCTTCTTCTTGTCTTTTTCACTTTTTTCTTGCTTCTTCATCTCTAAGTATTCATGATAGCGTTTCCGAGCACCTCTCACGTAATCCAACATCTTTTTGCTAATGTGTATATTTTTAATCCCTCCTGCTTCTTGTATCTCATCATGAATGTGACGTTGTGCAATGACTGTCTTTTCATGCATGTTTTCAACCAGTAAAGATTTATTGACTGAAAAACCACCTTCAACAGTTGCATTCCCATGCGACAAGACAAGGCAAATCTTTATTACTTCCCAAAGATGTTTGTAGTTTGCTTCTCCTATTAGAAAGCTACCATAAATAGTGTCAAGTCCTACTTCATCACTAAACTGATCACAAGGACGAAATATTTCTTGAAGCTCAGATTTTTTGAGGTTGCAAAAATGCAAGTATTCTTTCTTGGCATTTTCAGCCAGAACATCATTTATGATGTTGGCATGGTTGAGTTCCTCCAAAAGAAAAGAAAATCTCTTCTGGACCAGTTGAGGTGAATGTTGAATAACACAAGGATCCAATGAAGACAAACCTCTCACAGCTTTCTGTTTTAAGGGACTTTTTTCTTGTAGTTTTGCAATCATGGTGGTTAACATACTGCGGCACTCATGTATAAATTCTAATTTTTGTCTTTCTGTTACTGTGATCGCAGTTTCTCCTAACAAACGTTTTGTTGCAAATCCTATATCAATATTTTTGCTAAGGATCAAATTTTCTGATTTTTTTGTGTCAATAGACAGTAACTTTGGACCCGTGCACTTCATAAGATCAGGTTTCACACAACGATTCATAAGGTATCTTAGAAGTTTCTCTACAGCTTCAAAAAGATATGGAGTCATTGGTTTTGATGTCTGGAACCGTTGCAGGAAAGGCTGACATTCATCTGCAATTGTCTTGCAGAACGCTAGTTTACACTTTAGGAATGGATCACAGGCTGCTCTTTTCAGTGTCTCTACAGGTTTTGTTTTAGGAAGTTTTGCTTCTTTGAGAAACTTAATAACATGGTCCCAAATTTGTAATGCCCTTTGAAAGCACTTCGCATTCTCTAACCAACGCACACCACAGAACTTCAATGGAAAAGTTGTACACCCTGTCAACTGGGTGAACAATGCTCGACGAGCTGGAGAGTCAGTGAACAGGTAGTACATGTGACGTAATAAGCTACTTATATCCCAATCAACAGACTCTACTCCTGTTCTCAAGGAACCATGAACAACATGAAGCCCACATGTTCCCAGATTTAGCAAACTACATACTTCATTGTCTGTTACAGATTTGAGGTGTTCCTGAAGAAGTGTTATAAACTTTAAATTGACATTTGGGCCATCCATTGACACTTGTATCAACTTAGAGAGTGGAAGAGGAGAAATACCATCCAGAAAATGCTTCAGTAATTCTTCAGCAGTGCTCCTATCGAAAAACACACTGTTTAAGTAACGACTGATGACTTTATGATTTTCCTTGTCCCAGAATCTAATTACAATGTCCATCTGTCCTCTTTGAATAACTTTATTCAATGCCTCACCAAAACAAATTACAAAGTTGTTACATGATTTTAGGCGGTCCAGTAAATTATTATGAAAGAATGGAGCCAAGCCATGCACAATGAAGTATGCAGCCTTGTCTCCACCAAGGGTAAAGGCATTGGCAATGGAACACTCGGGAAACATCAATTGAAAAATTGTACTTAAATTATTGCACGAATTGAAAGACATTTTTTTGTCAACAACTTGCATAGCCCAAATGACTTCCGCCTTAGTTATATCATCTTTTATAACAAAAGTGTTATGGTTTCTTTGAGGCACTACACTAATTTCACTTTTAGCAACAGCTTCCTTCTGCGACGTTACGATTTTCGATGAAACAGAAAAACTCTTCGAGCAACCAGCAGAATCATCACTAGGTAGAATGTCTTTGTGTGCCAGAGATTCTCTTGAAACTGGGGAGCTCGATGAACCTGAATCACTTGACTTTTTTGAAAAAAAAGTCAACAGAGCGAAAAACACACTGTTTAAGTAACGACTGATGACTTTATGATTTTCCTTGTCCCAGAATCTAATTACAATGTCCATCTGTCCTCTTTGAATAACTTTATTCAATGCCTCACCAAAACAAATTACAAAGTTGTTACATGATTTTAGGCGGTCCAGTAAATTATTATGAAAGAATGGAGCCAAGCCATGCACAATGAAGTATGCAGCCTTGTCTCCACCAAGGGTAAAGGCATTGGCAATGGAACACTCGGGAAACATCAATTGAAAAATTGTACTTAAATTATTGCACGAATTGAAAGACATTTTTTTGTCAACAACTTGCATAGCCCAAATGACTTCCGCCTTAGTTATATCATCTTTTATAACAAAAGTGTTATGGTTTCTTTGAGGCACTACACTAATTTCACTTTTAGCAACAGCTTCCTTCTGCGACGTTACGATTTTCGATGAAACAGAAAAACTCTTCGAGCAACCAGCAGAATCATCACTAGGTAGAATGTCTTTGTGTGCCAGAGATTCTCTTGAAACTGGGGAGCTCGATGAACCTGAATCACTTGACTTTTTTGAAAAAAAAGTCAACAGAGAGCGTTGATTTGTCAAAGTTTCAAGAGTTTTGATATGAGTTGGTCCTTTTGCATGGGAAGCTAATGCTTGCTTTCCCATATTACTTAAGTTTATAATTTTTTTGCACACTTTACAAAATGCCTGCAGCTTATTACTTTCAACACCACTTATCCAGTATGAGAATTCAGGAAAATGGTCTGGGCTTAGCCAGAGCTGGTTAAAAACGGTTTTTTTGTTAGACATTGCTGGTGTAGTCTAATCAGTCCTGGTGCACTGTATCAAACTATAACGATGACAAACCTTGAACAAGAACAAAAACAAGTGATCACTAAAGTTAAAAGAATTGTCATGTGCAGGCTAGGAGACCTCTGCGTTCACATTCTGAAATAAAATGCTACCAAAACTTGTGTTAGGGCAAGTTTGAGCATGGTAAGTGCCCCTCAGCTTTCTTCATTGGGGCAGTGGCTTATGACGCAGTAAATAGAAAAAATATTTTCTTTGTTTTTTCTAAGTGTGACATGAAGACATGAATTGTCATTTCCCTGACTTTCCCTGACCTTTTTAAAGCTTCCCTGACTTTCCCTGACTATTATTTTTTTCCCTGACTTTCCCGAGCGTAGGAACCCTGTAATAAAATCCCCATAGGGGAGAGATATAATCATTCACCACCTGAGACACTCCATAGGAGTGCTCAAATGGGCTCAAAGTACAATTGAGTGAAACACCTGCTAAAAAAAAACCACAGGTGTATCACTCTAATAAAAAACAAAACTAACATATTAAAAAAATATATTAGTTAAAAAGACAAAACTAACATGTTAAAATGATTAATTTATTAAAGTTTGTTAAAATGGATAAAACGACAAGACAAACACATTAAAGTATACTAAAATGTTAAAAAGATCTCAATATGAGATAAAATCCAGATGAGCCACTTTATAAAAGTGACTCAAATGGCACTAAAAAGATTCGCCTGGCGTATAAAATGGAGTAAACAAATAACTCCTTCAGCGCTGTCGCGTAATAAAAAACGAAGGTCACCTTGCGTGCCTGGCATATGATATTTTCTTTTCATATTGTATCTCCAGGACTTTAATACCTACCTTCCATTTCAGACAGGCCCGAGACCAGGCAGAATGCGGACCCTTGCAGTTTACGCAGAACTTAGGAGAGAGACATGGTGTATCGTGAGCCTCCTGTCAGTAATCCGTACAGGTTGGCTTACCACGGCATCGCATCTTCGTATGTCCAAATTCCTGGCACTTAAAACAGCACCGAGGGTTAGGGACATACGGCCGGACCCTGAGCACGTGGAAACCTGCTCGTACCTCCTTTGGAAGGATCGGTGTCTCAAGAGTGAGGATATACGTGTCAGTTTCCTCTCTTGTCCATTCTTTATGGTGAAAATACTGTACACTTCGGTGACGTGCTGAGGGGAAAGCTCCTCACAGATATCCTCAATGCTGACGCAGTCCATGTCATATCAAGTGACCACTCCCTTGCAAACATTGATGAACCATTGAGGGTCCACCATCACCAGTATATGAGACGTATTGCTCAACGGTATTTCTGAGATTGCTATTACTCTTGAGGAATGAGTGTCCAGTCATCGTTTGTATCATGATCGTGCCATCTTGCAGTTTTCTGATTGATACATCAGTTTGTGCTGCACCATTGATCATTCTTTCGATGATAGATGGGCTTACTCGCTTTAGGCTTTCATTATCACCTACTCAAGAGATTACCAGGAAGCGGGGCTGGGGCCTCACCACTTCCTGGCTTTCTATGATCACAGGGTTGGACGGCCTTACCCGTTTTCGCCTCTTATAAATATTACGGCCCTGTGAGGGGCCGGGCAGTGAGTTGACAATAAGCCTTCAGCTGTATCAATGGAGGTGGTCATGCCTTTTTCAGGGACAACCTGCACAATACTCGGATCGTAGACCCATGGTGGATCCAAGTTCATTCTACCACATGAAGCCCTGTTAACCTTCCCGACGGGAAACCCCATACAATGCTAGACATGACAACCTTCATATGGGGCAGCGTCAGGAGATAGGTCGTCGCAACAAGTGGGTGCAGCAAAGTGCCAATTTTACGTCCGGGCCCTCATGAACGCAACCGATCTTTTCTCAGAGTAGGGTATCCGGTTATTGTCATTCCTAAGGCCCTTCTACTAAGATATTACAACTAGCGTATTCTCATAAAGGAGAGAGTGCAGTGGTATTCAATAATTGTCCAATGAGAGCCGTATTAGCTGCCAAGGTCGTCAACGGAGAAGCTAAAAGCTTCCCTGCAGGATTGAACGGCAGGGGGAAGGGAAGAAGGAAGTAAGGAAAGTAAGAGAAGGGAAAAAAAAGGAAGAATAGAAAGCTAAGGGAGAAGAAGGAAGGAGATAGAAGAAAAAGAAGGAAGGAGATAGAAGAAAAAGAAGTAAGGAGATAGAAGAGGAGGTGAAAGGTAGGATATAGGATAGGTCTGTCCTGCACAGAAGCCTCCCTTTAACTCGCCTCTTACGACAACCAGGGGTTACTGCGGGACTATTCTAAACCCAGTCCCACAGGGGGGGATGGAGGAAGTTAGTGTGCGTAAAATCATCAGTGAATGAGGCACTTCGTGGACTTGTTCTTGGTAAAGTACAAACTTAATGAGCAGACCTTCATTAGTAATAACATGATGATGCAATACCCCATAACACATACAACTTAAGCTACAAACTTCAATGTAATTTTTGTGAGGTTGAACACATAGGATTCACAACAGGACCTCTGAGAATAAATAAGCATGAACAGTAATCGTTTTGATACCCCCAACAAAAATCTATATAAACCAGTTCCTTCCCATTCTAACAACCGCAATAAAGACGTTGACTCTTGCCACACCACCAATGCTCTAGGGCATCCCTACAGCCACTTTCAACGACTCTCAGCTTAGGCAATGGGAACTTGCATATCAATGGGTGCTCAAATCCAAACTACCCCTGGTTTAAATATAATATTAAAAAAAAAACTTTTATTATTTAATTTTTTCTATTAAAGTCTTTATTAGTTTTATTTTTGATTAATAATTTTTCACCAAGATATCTATCTATTCAAGCCTTATTCAATTGCATCAATTTGGCAACCCTGCAAGTTTTCAGTTATTTCAAACTTTTCAAGCATGTAGTGTTTTATGTGTTTCTTTATATGAAAAAGGAATATTCCTGAAAATGAAAACAATGTGTAATATTGTGAAAATACAAAGAAGTGGAAGTGTTATATTTCTATTTTTTTTCCATCTAACCTAATTATACTTTCAGGATGGCTTCCTTCACTTCAGTTACTTTAGATTATTGTACAGGGTTTTACACTGTTATAATATCTTGAAATGTTATTTTGTTTATGTTAATTGGGAAATGCCATATATATATTAAAATATAAATGAGTTTAATTATATTGTATCTTATCAGTTATTGGTTTATTTGTAGCCTACCTATAAATGCATTTACAGTAGAGTTAAGAATATTTTTGTGTAAATAGTTTAAATATTATATTTATTCAAACAAATTATAAAAATACAATGTGACGGCTAGCTTGACATAATGTAGCAAAAATACATTATTATATATGATATATTTATTAAATACATAACAATAGCTTAAATTAATCTATGAAAGCAATCATTAATACTATTATTTTCAAACACTGCTGGCTATAAAAAATGCACACACCAATCATCTGTCTTTCTAGACATTTTAAAAACAAGAGAAAAATTGAACTAGTAAACACATAAATGTATCATGTGAGTATGTTAAACTTTTTTTTTTTTTACCTTTCTACAAGTTAAATTGATACAATAAATACAAACACATATTACAGCCTTATCAGATTAAAATATAAAAATTCAACTCTTATACTTATATTACATAAGGTAAATTATTATACACTGATATTTTAACCTGACATTAAGTAATAATCTCTATTCCAGTTATTTAAGTATAAAAGCCTGTAAAATAAATAAGTGGTTTCCACTGTATTAAAAAAGTTAGAAAGTTGTGTTTCACATATTCTTATTGCTCCTATGCCAAAACCTATTACGAAAATAACACTAATCAGTGTTCTAAAGTTGCAGAAGTATAGACATATCATGAGGAAAAACTAACTTTTCTATATAAATGCATCTAGTCTTCATCTCTTCCTCCATTCAAAAAATGAACTCCTACATTTTAAGAGTTATGAGAACAATTGAGGGGGGTAGGGGCAAACACATGATAGCCCTCATTGATTTAGATGGATTATTTTCACTATTTAAACGTCTATACAATCCTCAAATCTAGCTATAAAAGAAAAAGTAAATCCATGGATATTAGTTATTCTCAAGGTCTTGATTGACTATAAAAACAACTTTTAGTTCAAGTGATATGCAAACAGAAATCACTGCTAACGTATTTTGTCGTCAAATGAGGGTTATCATGTTTTTGCCTCGACCCCATCAATTAAGGCTCTAAAAGCATTTAGGAAGCCAAAGATTTCTTATTCATATGTATTAATGTTCCTCACTTTAAAACTACATCATTATTTTATGTCATCACATGTTAAGTTCCTTTTATTTGTATTGAAAAGTAGAAATATGAAATAATTATGTAGTTTTAAAACAAGACATGCCAACATATTAGAATTTATTGTTTGTAATATAATTAAAATAAGTATTTTTTGTTTGTTTATATTTAATACGAGTATACAGTCTCAATAATTTGTGTTTCTGCTCAATCCAAGCTTAGCGAAAGATTTTCTTTTGTAATATAGTTGCCTGTTGTGATATGTGAGAAGGGGTCTGTTGTGAGAATTTATTCCACCTGCCACACCTTCTAGTGTTTAAAAATAGAATAGTAAGTTACAACTTTAGTCATATTAACACAATGCCACTTTTGTCAAATGTGTTTGCTTTATTTACCGAGTTGGTTCCTACTGTAAAGTTACCATACAGATATTCCTCACTTAACGACCTACCTGTTTAACGACCGCTCAAACTTAAGTACACCTATCCAGCTTTCAGTTTTAAATGGTTGTTATTTTATGCTAACTTTTGCCACTTATCACTTTTTTTAAGGTTTTATTATTTATCTGTTAAAAACAAGTCAAGGCTAGTAAAAATAGTAAAAAATGGATTCAGTTAATACAATTCACACATTCTAAAGATTTCAACAAATCAAATGATATATCGTTTGGCAAATATTAATATAAATACTGTATATTAATTTTTGTTGTAAATATATCAATTTATCCTTTCCATTCCTACTACGTAATCTCATTCATACAGTCTGTCAGTCCTATGGTAAACAAAGCGTTCGAGATTTCCAAGATCTCAGTATTTCATTTTTAAATTATAACTTAACTGTGCACCCCACACAAAAAACAAAGGAAAAGAACTTCACCTGGGGGAAGTTTTGTTTCAACGAGACTGATGAGCCTGAATTACTCTATAGATGATTCGATGACTAAAAGAGGTATTAATCTGATTTTTTTATATATAAATTAACTTAGATTTTTTGGTACATCATTATAATTTTTGACGATTGTATTTTTATGTTCTGTAATAAGTAATAAATGCAAATTTAAACAAAGTTATCAAGTTGGAGTTTCCTTTATAGCTTTTATTTATTTAAAATAAATGTAAAAGATCAAGTTACTGGCTTAGTGACCAATTCGTTGGAACGGAACTCGGTCGTTGAGTATTGTGTATAGCTTTTTGTAAACTCTGTCTGTCCATTTTGTTTTATATACATTGTGTTAGTTAACTCACAAGTACCCTTCTTTGTTAGTTTTTCCCATGTTATACTGTACAATCCAAGTTTTCGGTAATCTGAGCTTGTCTCAGGTATATTAAAGTAGTGTAACATAAATACTTACAAATGGCATATAAATGGTATTAATGAACTACATAAGGTGCTAATAAACTTTTCATTAATCTTCTGATATGACCATGATTTATTTATGCTCTATTTATTTACTTCACTTTGGTAAGAATGTAGGATTTTTTTATATAATTTATATTTCACAATAATTGTTCGGACTTAAAATACTTGCATAGAAACTGATCTGTTCATTAAAATATGATCTATACTTATAAAATAACATGTCCTGACTGACTGACTGACTGACTGATTCATCATCGCCGAGCGCAAACTATCAAGGCTACAAGCATGAAATTCGGACTGTATATTTATTTTGTTATGTAGGCACCCACTAATAAAGCATTTTAGAAAATTCCACCCCAAAGGGGTCAAAATAGGGGATGATAATATGTATGATAATATGTATGAAAGTCCATCATTTTGAAAGTTACATAAACAAAATTTTGTATTTCGGTTATTGACGTAAAACAAATAAATACGCGTTTCAGGAATTTTGGAAATTTTATTTAATAAGGGATGAAAAAGGGGGTGAAAGTTCGTATTTGTATATAATCAACTTCCACGCGAGCAAAGCCGCGGGCAACAGCTATCTAGTATAATATAAGATCAAATAAAACTCCAATAGTAGAAAATTCAGTCACTTTGATTTAAAAATCTTCTTAGCTGGATTTCTGATCCAACTAGAAGAGGTTTTAACACCTTCTTCCATTATAGTTCTTGATGTAGATCTTTGTAGGACAGGTGATGAAGGACAGCTTTTGCTTGAGCACGGTCTTTTATCTTCTTGAGTTCCTTTCGACAATGCACCCCCACTAATAGGAAGGTCGATAAGTAATGATTGTCGACACAACATAGACACTGTGTTCAACTTTGGAGTGTCTCTACCTTTATTTTTTCTCATTTTAACTTTACGAAACTTGGAAGCTATACTCGAGATCCCAAACCTCAATTTTGATGATGTAGATGTTCCTCCATCAGACACCTGACCACCATCAACACCAGGTTCCGAAGATAGCCGCCTGTAAGCACTAGGTTCCAAGTTGATCATACCAGCACTAACAGATTTGGTCAAAAGGAGTCCATCTTCCCCGTTGCTTCGACCTTGGACTATGTTGGAACTCTCGTAGCTAGACTCGCTTCCCATGCTGACTTGACTCAGGCGACTCTGTGCACCACTACTTGTTCTCTCTTCTATAGACACACCCCTGGATATACTCCCCAGATTGAAGGCTCTGGAGATGTTGAAATACTGGGGGTTTCTACTTCACTGGTCCAACTTTGGCTTCCAGGACCTTTCGATAAGAAATCTTCCTTCGCCTGTTTAATCTTTAGAGCTCTCAATCGAGGAAATGGTGTACTCCTGTCATTGGTAGCATGTTCAGTTGGGAAAGGGCTTGATGTGTTTGTGTTAATGTTTAAGCGTGGTGAGGGTGGTTTACTAGTGATGCTCTTTTCTATGTTTTGGGGTGTATCTTTGAATCTTTCTGGAGGGGGTACAATAGAATTTCTAACTGTCGAGTTTTCAGGTATTTTGTTTTCATTTGGCACACTTACTTTGAATTGTAGTGGTAAACTTGGTTTTATAGTACCAGCACTGGAAGATTTTAATATCCCTTTAGGAAGAACAACCACTAAAGGGGGTTTATTTAAGTTTTCTTCCCTGGCGATCTCACTCTTCATAGAACTTCCTCTAACTCGTTCAGGTATGACCTTTTCTGGCAATCTTATCACACCAGCACTAGCTGACTTTTGTACTTCTCTTGTCCTTTTCTTGCCACCCTGTTCTAAAACTCGACGAACTTCTTCTTGATACTTTTCAGTTTGCACTTTGACCCTTCTTTCTGCCACAGGAGACCTCCAAGCAACCGGGGATCCCGAACCACTTCCACTTATTTCAGGTGATCTTCCTCCTGTTAAATCTTGTTCATTCAACTTTTGATTGTATTTTGCAATCATCATTCTTATACTGGGTGCTGCTTCCTTGGAGGCTATCCTGTTAAGTTCACGTCTATTAGGGTTTGGTGATTGTGGAAGGGGAGAGCTTGGAAAGGGCAGGGTTGTTCAAATTTCCCTAATTGGGATTGTTTTTGGTTATCAAGTTTGCCATTAGAATTAGTCAAATCATTCAAAAAACTGTTCTGTGAGTTGCTGCTGTCACTACCACTGATTGAAGGACGAGAAGTACCTGCAAAACACTTATTGTTACCTGAAGATACAGAATCTTCTTTGAAATCAATTATTTTATCTTTTCTTTCAGATGAAATAAGCTGTCTTCTTTGAAAGCAGGGAGATGAAGAGTGTGATCTATTACGTCTTAGAGCCCATGAAGGAGGTATTATATTACTACTTTCACTCTTGTCTGGGCTACTATTATCAATTCCCAATTTATAATTGTTTACTTCTGAAGAACTGTTTTGTATACCATTGGTAGCTTGAGTTTGTTGCAAGCTTAACTGTGTTCCTGAAGAATGTCCATGCTCTATTGCCACGTCCCCAATTGAGGGCTCTTCAACCACATAGCTAATCACTGATGAGGCCTTTCCCTTGCTATCTCTTCTCACAGGTGAAAATATTTTGCGGGTTGTAGGAACAAATACATTTGCTGAGGTAGAGGCCACAGGGGGATCATTATTAGCAGTATTACAAGTTCCAACCAAAAATGTAGTCTTGGACCTTACTATTGGTGTGACAACTGTTTGTTTGTCTACTTGCATTAAGTGCTGATGCTCTTCATGATGAACATTTTCTTCAGAGTTCGATTCTAATTTTTCTTTTAAATATGTTCCATCCAAACTAACAAGGTTACAATCATTCTTACTTTGTTTATCATCTGGAGATGTGCTGAATTGGCTTTTATGGTTATCTTCACTTTCACAACTACTTTGTCTTGGTAATTCTGTATTCATTGTTTCCTTCTTCTTTTTTATCCTACTTCTAGAAATTACATTGGACTGTACTGGAGCTTCCTTGTATCTATAGCCCATGTTCGTATCGGACACACGTCTAGTCCTCAAAAGTCTTTTTTGTTTTCCCACTTTACCATTAATTTCCTTTGCAGCTAATACTTCTGTCTCAAATTGTGAGATAGCTGTTACTTTGCTTTCATTGAGTTTATTTTGAATGAATTCACCACTTTCTTTAGAGGTTTCTATATCCTTAGATGTTACATCGTATTTTGATTTTTTAGCACTGTCCCATTCTGTATGATTGTAAATACCTTTCTCTTCTCGACTATCATTGAATGAGTCAATAGTCATGTCTCTTTTTTGAACATCCAAGTCCTCAATTTCACCTGAAGACGAAACTGATGATTTTACAGAACATAAACTATCTCTCTTATTTGTCAAAACATCACTACAGATATATGCCATAGTTTCATTTGGTTTACTTTCGGAGTCAATATTAGATTTAACTAAATTATAATTTTCTGTTATCTTGTTGGTTGACATTTTATCATCCTGTTTTCTTCTCTTCCAAAAAGCAGGTGTAATGGTGACACTGGTGACTGGAGAACTATTACCTTCAGAGCGTATTTGAACAAAGTCGTCATTTTCAATAAACTTGTCAGGCATCTCATCTACTATTTTATTCCTCACTCTCAAAACAAATGATGCTGAAGGTTCTTCATCCGTGACTAGCTCCTGCTTATCAATACAATACTTGGCTCTGGTTTCATGATGACGTACACCACCATCTGTGTAAAAAATATAATTAAAATTAATAAACTTGATAGCTAGTAATTTTTAATTTTTCTATACAAGCTATGTCTAATATTATTGTAGAACAATTATAACTTTATCATTCATATATAATTTTTTACAATTATATATATTGATTAAATATAATTGTTTTACAAGTTTCAAACTTCGTATGTTGTTCAACATTGGTTAGTTAAACTCCTTAAAGTCAAAACAAAGAATAAGAAAATCACTGGAAAACAAAAGCTTACTATATTACAACTAGTCACTGCATGCATGCCATTGTGCTGCTATACTACTGCGTTCCTTGTTTGTGTTCAAGTGTATAGGTTGTATTTTGTGTAAAGTATTACATAAATGTATGTATAATATGGAAAGTGAAGTTGTGTGTGTAGAGAAGAAGGAAAGTCAAAGAGATGAGCAAGCAGAAAATATTACACGAGGATACTACCAAAGAAGGGCTATAAAGTTGAGATTGTTGTAGTATCCCGACCATAAAATGAGGATTATACTTAGTTAAAACTTTTTTTTGTAAACAAATACTATTTGTAACTCTCTCGTTCATTATTAATTTTTAACTATGTATCTTTTTATTAATATTACCTAACATCTTATGTTTAATAATCAAAGATACTATAGGGTTGAGAATTGTAAGCTACAAGCAAAAAGTTAAAACCTAGTTTGTAAAGAAATCCTTTTTGTAACTCTCTCATTCATTATTCATTTTTAATTGTGTATTAATGTTACTTAACATCTTGTTGTATATTATGAAATGTTAAATATATAGACTATATATTCGACTAGAGTAGTTGAGTCACATGACTAGCTCAGCAGTTGTGAAATATTGTGACCTATATATTAAATAGAGCATAGAAGGAAAGGAGGCTTTTTGGTTAATATTCAATTATGTAATGTATACCTTATAGTCAAATAAAGAAATAACTAAATACAAACATCTAGGTGCAAGCACCAACTTCCTCCTAATTTCCACCGTTGGAGTCTCGGCCAACCAATCTGGTAATTTTTGGGAAGAGAGGATCACCAGTGTTTCTCCTCCTACCTAGTATATCAACGAGAGATAAGCATTAAAAGTTACTTAGCGCCGGCCAACCACTGCCGGAACTCTTTTCGAGGGGGTGAATATTAGGAAGTGGCCTCCCGTAGGGGATGGGTCTGGGCCATGCACAGCATGTTACCGGGGAAAGCCTCACGGAGGCACCCACTCGCAAAGCGAACCACCGCCCTCCTAGTGAGGTTCCAGGTAGGACTCGCACCGTCTCACAATGTAAGGATAGAAAGGAAGGAAAGACACACTAAAAACGGTGGCCTGTAAAAGGGGGCATAAAATATTGGTTTAAGGCCAATGAGTCAATAGAATAGATAAAATTACTACACCCCTGTAAAGAGGGGGTGCAATAAAAGATTAAAATCTCCTGTAGAGAGGGAGAGATAAAACCAGTAAAAGAATAATAAAAGAAGTAATTGGTCTCAAAAACAAATATATCCAGAATAATAGAAAATGGGGTAAAAGAAAGCTGGACTTACAAATGAATATAGCCAGCAAGGAAAAGGACAAAGGATAAAATAGATTACAAATATGAGACGGTGCTTGCCGGTTTAAAACAGCCTTCTGTCGTAGTCCAGGAACGTGTGGTACATTTCAATTGAGCCCCTTAAGGCAATCATAGACATTGTCTTCATGAGGCCTGGGTCTGTGATCCCCAGCCTCCCCAGACTCTCAATCATGGGGAGTGGCATAGCTCCCCTCGTTCCCACTACCACCGAAAGCACTGCATCAGGGCTTATTGCACCAAACTGCGTGGTCAGTTTTGGTAATATGGGCGTATATTTCCTTATTTTATCTGCCCTAGCCCTCTGGAGGTAATCCCCATCTTCATGGCGGACTAAAACATCGATCACGAAGACCCTGTCCTGGCTTTTCACGACCAAGTCAAGTTTGAGTTTCCTTACGTCGAGACTATCAACCTCTGGCTCCTTTGTGACCACCACATCCTTCCCAACACTGAGGATTCAGTCCTCGATGAGGTCACGAATCTCGTTATGGTGTCGAATCCTCGGCGCCATGGTATAGGTTGCACTCCCCAGAATGTGGGCCAGAGTTTCCCGAATGGCCCTACATTTCTGGCATAACAAGTCCTGTTGCAGGATTGCCCTGTGCAGGCTTGACCTGTCCCCTCCAGTGTTAGTGCGTAGCTGGAGGGCCGTGATAAACCTGCACAGCTTAAGCAAGGTTGGATCCTTCAAGAAAGCATTGCCCACCTTGTCATCCTCAAGGGACTTGATAGCCCTGCCCTGAGCTGCCTGGCTTGCCCACCTGTTCAGTTCCCTTTTCTTACACATCTCTTTATACCTTCATAGATCTGCATCCGTGTATGGATATCTAATCCTGGCATTCTTCGCCATCCTTTTCAGCTCAGCTACCAGTGCCGAGCCCTCGTTAACCGCCAAAATCAACGGGTTTTCTGAGTTTGTTTATATTTAATAATGAATATTACTATAGAATTGAGAATTGTAGGATAAAAGCAACACAATGTTAACAAAAAGTTAAAACTGAAAGTACTATGCACTGAAATGCCTCGCTTTTACATTGTGGGAAATACGATGTATCATGTTAATAATAATACTGTATTTCCATATGCATAGCAAGGATACTTTTGTTGAAGTTTTTTTGGATTATCATGATGTAACAAGTAATATGGCACATTTGAGCTTGACGTTCCTGGGAGGCATTTATCAGCTGGTGATTCCTGTACATAATTTTAATTCGATGACCACAGAGAAGATATTTTAAACACTTAGTAAAGAGTCTCAATCTTTTCCATACCTTCCAATATCAACATAAATAAACTGATATTTCAAGACTGCCACCACTATTAATATTACTGATGCATAACCTTTGTAGTTATAATACATTGAACCAAATGGGTTAATTATTCGAATAGGTTTTCTGTCAACTGCCTCCAAACAATTTGGAAGCTTTTCTATTCTTTCGAAATTTAAAGTGATTGTTTCTCAGTGTTCTTTTGTAGGTATTGGTGTGCATTACAACCAAATGACAAACCATATACTATGGCATACATATCTATTTTGCTCACTGTTGAAATACCAAGTCTATAGCTGAGTGTAGAGCTGTAAAATTATTTCAACTCGTTAGATACCCAGAACAACAAAAACTATTTATTATTTTTACTTAATTTCAGGTAAAGAAGCAGTAAATAAATGGGGAAACATGTGAGACATATTCATAAAATCTCATAAAAAACAAAAAAGTTACAATATCGGGGTGTGGTGCTCAAATATAAACTAAACTTATATAATGATCAACTCCAATTTTTAAATATAGTATTTGAGAAACAACAAACACATGATAATTTATCAGAAGATGTGGAAAAGTCTCAAGGAAGAACATATGTAGGAACAGCTGAACTAACATTCAAACATAGACATAATAAAAACGTTGATAAATTCAAAAAACCACAAAAGGAGCTGGTATCTTGACAGTGTAAACTAGACAAAGTAGATCTGAAAATTATACAAACACTGGAAGAATGTCCACCAAATCGACATTTGTCATTCTTCAAAGGGATCATTCTATTATTGGAAAAATTAGATGACAGCATCGTGCAATTTCAAATATAGGAGTACTAACATCAAAATCAAATATTGAACAGCCAAAAACGAATGCGTTCGACACACCAGCCTGCTACTATGATGACCCATCAGCAGTTTCCATGTCAAACTACTTGTCCTAAACACTAGAGTACAAACCAGCCGATGTTTCCAACAGAAAGCCAGTTTCACAGCCAAGAATTGTTTGCTGTACAATCTGCCTACAGCCCATCAGATGTCTAACAATTAATCTTCATTGGATTTTAATGACTTCTCTTGACTTAATTTTAAGTGTATGTATCAATAAATAATACAAAATTAAAACTAGTTTTACTTACCTAATTGTGAAAGCTAGCATTTTAACCAGTTGGATGCAATCTATCATATAAGTATCCTGACGCTGAAAAGTATATTTTAAATGATTATGTAATTCGTCAAAAGAGGAAACAGATATTCTGAAGTAGTTAAAGAAACTTGTTTTCATCTGCTCATAAGTCCTCAAATAATGTATAAAATACTCCAAACGCTTCTCTTTCTATATTGATTGGGTGCACCCAATTATTTCTTTGATTTTTTTTCTGATGATGTCATCGATACAAAAACCACATCACAATAATGCATTCACACTCCACTGTGGAAGTGATGCGACTGAACTTACCACTGGTATCGCCCAGACCAGGTGCAAAGCCAGAATAGTGTAAAAGCTAAACAACAATTGGGTATTTGGTGCAGGCTAGCTGAATCCGGATGTGTGTGAAAAAGCACTAAGTGTACTTACATACAACCTTGTCACTTTCTTAAATGCTCTTTAATAAAAATGACAATGTTCCAACTGAAAAATTACCCATGATGTATATATATTATTATTATTAGCACCGCGTCTTACTACCCGTTCGGGTTATACGCACTTACGCTAATGTGTAATGGTAGGGTGATTGTGAGATGAAATGAAGGACCTACAGTTTAACGTGGAATCCGAACCACGGTGGCGGCCTGGCATTCCCCACATTCACAAGATGTCTTGTCAGAGGTGAAGGAAGGGTTTGGTAATCAGATAAATCTGTGCCGGGACCGAGGATCGAACCCCGGCTGCCAGCATAGAAGTCTGACACCTTACCCCTAGACCACCAGGTCACCCATACTTACTATTAAACCCTAAGATTATTATTATTATCATCATCATCATTACTGCATATTACGCTAATGTGTAATGGTAGGGTGATTGAATAAATTATGATGAAAAGGAGGGCCTACAGTTTAACGTGGGATCCGAACCACGGCATTCCACACATTCACAAGTTGTGATTAATACATGTCTTGTCAGAGGTGAAGGAAGGGTTTGGCATTCAGATAAATCTGTGCTGGGACTGAGGATTGAACCCCGAACCCCCAGCATAGAAGTCCGACACCTTACCCCTAGACCACCAGGACAACTTTTAAAAAAACCTAAGAAATAGAAACAATGTTAATTTATACAGTAGTGGTGGAACTTTATTTGTATAGGAGGTGGAAAAAGGGGAGGGGCGGGGGAAGTGTCAAGTAACAAAAAAAAAAGTTTTTATAGACTTTCTACCCTTCTCTCCCATTGTTAATGTTTGTTTTGTTTTATTTTATTTTAAAATTACTTAGCCATTGGGCCACCTAATTTTTAAACAAAAAAACCATGTTAATGTTAGAAAAGTGAATTCTTCTAGAAGCTATTTGTAGTGGTCCTCGTTTGGTAAATTTTTGAAAATTATACTCCCTTAAAAGCTATTTAAAATGGTGCTCCTAAAATATTTTGTAATTTAGATAATCTTGAAGGCAATTTGGAGTAGTCTTCTTCTGACAAATTAAAAAAAAATTGGATGCTTATAAAACTATTTTAATAAGCGATTACAAGATTTATTTTTAGAAATAAGATTTCTTTGAATCTATTTGTCATGGTCAAAAATTTTTTTTTTTAAATTTGGAATTCATTAAAAGCTTATTTATATTTAACATGTTCATCTGAATTTTTTTCTCTACAAAAATTGGATGCCTCTAGAAGATATTTAGAGTGGTATTCCACCAACTAATTTTAAAAATTAGATACCCTTAGAAGCTGTTTGTAATGGTCCTTGGCTGGATTTTTTAAATTATTTTTTATTAGATGACTTTAGACACTATTGAAAGTGGTCTTTACACAACACATTTTTGAAAAGTGATGCTTCTAGAAGCTAAATGAAGTAGTCCTTGCTTGGTTTTTTTTTAAATATCATATTATTTGAAGTGCCCCCTTTCAGGTATTTTTTTTTACAAAAATTCCATACTTCTATAAGTTATTTAGAGTGATATTCACCTGGAATTATTTTAAAAAATTAAATGCCTCTAGAAGCTATTTAGAGTGGTCCTTCCCTGGAAAATGTTGGGGAAGTGAATTCCTATACAAGTTGTTTGAAGTTTGATACAAGATTGTCTTCAAACGCCATATTAAAATCTTTGGAAAATTTGGGGAGGAGAGGGGTTGGGGTTGTTTGAAACCTATAGCCCCCCCCCCCCCCCTCCTCATACCCAAGCTTATAAGGTAATAATTGAAGTGACAAGGATCCATACACTTGTTCTATAACTGTTCATGATACAGCAAGACAAAATTTTGATTGTGAATATCTCAAAACTACAGAACATGCAGTTACTATGTTAAGTGTAAAAAAAAAAGTTTGTATTTTATAAAAGTTTCTTCTTACTAGAATCATCATCATCATCATCAGCATCATCCAACATTTTCATCTCTGGGATCACCTGGCACATCTCCCCATTCCTCGATCCTTGCCAACTTTCTTCCCTCAGCCACTCCTTTAGCTTCCATGTCCTTCTGTTCTTGATCTATCCATCTTGTTCGTGGTCTTTCAATAGGTCTTCTACCCTTCTCTTTGTTCTGTAAGGCTTTCTTAGGCATTCTGTCTTTATCCATTCTCATCACATGACCTAACACCACAGCAACCTTTTCTCTTCAGCCATCCCTAATTATTTCATTCCTTATCCTATCTCTTCTTGTTACATTCTCAATGCCTCTAAGGAACCTCATCTCTGATGCCTGCAATCTACTTAAATCTCTGTTCATCCATGTCCAGGTTTCAGAGCCATATGTCAATATTGGATGATAATATAACTTATGTAACAAAGTTTGGGCCTCTTTTCCTATATTCCCTTGCCAGATTATATCCTCAAATACATGGTAGAAAAGTCCACTATTCCACTTCCTTGGTCCTATTTCCTCTTGGATCTTACCGTTTGCAGTAATCTTACTTTCTAGATGGCAGAAATCTTCCTCCTTTTCGGGCTCCTTTCCATTGATTGTTACATTCTTTGCTGGGTTTGTGTTTCTAGCCACTTTCCTTACGTTCCTTTTCTACGTTCATGTCCAATCCATATTGTTCCATCACTCCTGCCCATTTAGCTAGTTCTCTCTCCAAGTTCCCTTCCGACTCCTCCAATAATTCTACTAAACATATTGATGGGTGATGGAAAAATTTCACTCAACTTTTTTTTCACCCTCGCTGAGAAAACTTCTAACACCCTTCTTAATGTTTCAGCTGCAACTCCAGTGCATAATCTGAGTAATCTCATAAACATGATATCATTGACATTGTAAATATCTTCTTAGCTTTATGCTATAATTTTAATGTTCAATGCAAATATAGCTTTGAATATTGTATTACCCATTAATATATTAAAATTAAAGTCTAAATAAATTAGTATGTTTGAAAAAACTCAACAAATGTCCTGCCTTGGTTGACTGATCACTTGCTTCTTCCTCCCCTACCAACCATCCCTCTCACAATCTTACATTATAATCCCATAATCTTTTGTTGCTTTGGTAACCAAGTGAAAGGTCCATAAACATTCAAATTACTACCCATGCTACTAACGAAAATATTACCAACTAATTATTGGTTAATGGGTTACAAATTTTTTCCTCTTCAAATTTATGTAAAACTGATAACATTACTTATGGTGAATTGCTTGTAAACAAACAAACAAACAAACAAACAAACACACACAAAATTAATTGACTTGTTGGTTATTATTTTTTAATTAGGTCAGGAGGAAGTTGAACACAGACTCAAACATCGATACAAGTTCACTAACCCTAACTCTTTAACAAATGTCATTTTAGTGGGTTAATATAGAAAAAAACACACACTAGTTTAACAGAAGCATTTAGTGTTCAAGTGATTGAAAAATATGCATAGCTCATTAATAATATATATATATATTTTAGTTGCACATAAAAATATTTGTGTCATATATATTTGCTTAGAAATATTAGTGCACCTGAGGATGAAGACGACAACGCGTGCAAGTAGTTGAGTCCTTGTTTCAGTTCTAGAACTTTGTATGTCAGTAAAGCAGGGAATTGAGCTAGATCTTGGGAGTTCTTTCTGGGCAGTACTGAAACTTCATCAATTTCATTCTATAACAAAAGTTAAACTCACATTTTATACAACTAAAATATATATCGGTCACAAGCACAATGTGCTGAAGTAGACAAAATAACAAGTTAGGTATTTGTATGTGGATAATTGACATAGTGGAACAATAATCTCTTGAGTTTCACAAAATAACGGTTGGGGAAAATTTACTTAAGAAGAAAATTGGTAACCATACTGGATAATTGAGTACAAAAAATGGAAAAGGATGGAAGTGCAAAAAAATAAAAAAATTACTTTTTTAGTGAAAAGGGTTGTATAAGCTAAGCGTAATGAAACGAGAAAGGTCTTAAGGGTTAGAAAAATTCCTACTAGTTTCAAGAGCAGTTTGAAGATAGCAGCACTGTGCAAGCGCCAGCAGGGCTGAGATGGGAAGGGATGTAAGTGCCACCGCCATGATGTATGTGCCTAAGCTACGCAGTTGCACTAGTCGCGGGGTTGGTGACAGTACGTTGACACAACAGTGATTTCGGTCGTTTCACGTGTGTGTTTTAAAGTGTGCTTCCGTTGTGTGTTTAGTGTACCTACCAGAAAATGGAAAAGCCTGTTAAGAAGAAGGTGATTGTTCGTAAGAGACGTGAAGCAAGAGAAAAGGGCCAGTCGGGAACCCAAGGAACATATTTATTGAATCATATTCAAATGTTACCTATTGGTCGTAGACGTCATGGGACGTATGAGAAAGTCCAGCAGAAAGTAGGCGGACTTGGTACTTTTGCTTATAACATCCTCGATGGCACAGGGAAAAATGTACAAGTGTGCAAAAAACCTTCAAAGAAATCTTTTCTATATCTGAAAGGAAATTGATTGTTTTACAAACAAAAAAGAAATCAGGTTGCTTGGTTTTTGAGGACAAAAGAGGGAAAACACCTGCATCAAATGCACATAAGTTTAAATTTACAGAAGATGATCGAAATCTTGTAAGATATCATATAAACTCATTCCCCAAATACAAAAGTCACTACAGCCGAAAAGAATTAAGTAATGAGTTTTTGTCATCTGATCTAAATAAACACCGAATGTATGTGGCTTTTAAAAAAACAAAATCCTGCAAGTGCAGTTACATACAGTTTTTATGCAGAAGTTTTAAAACAAGATTTTCCAAACCTAAAATTTAAATCTCTTGCAGATGATACCTGTAAAAAGTGTGACTTTTTGAAAACAAAGTTGCAATCTACGACCAGCGAAAAGGCAAAACAGGAAGTAAAAGCCCAGCAAGAGTTGCATCACCGAAAATGGGAAAAGGCTCATAAGTGTATGAAACACGATATTACATCTTCATAGCTTCCAATGGCTACTTATACAACCTTATGCATGGACCTACAACAAGTTATGTTTGTTCCAATGCTTACACATAGCACTATGTTTTATTGTAGACAGCTATCTTGCTACAATCTAGGAATACATGTTGGAGACAATGGCTCTGCATATATGTGTATGTGGCATGAAGGGATTGGAGGCAGTGGCGCTAACGAAATAGCTTCTTGTTTGTTTAAAGTTGCTTCTACTGGAGGCCATTTTCCTCGTAAGAGGCTTGTGTTATGGTGCGATAAATGCGGAGCACAAAACAAAAACCAGATGCTGTTAATGTCAATTATTTATTTAGTCCTCAAAGGATTTTATCGTTCAATTGATGTGAAATATCTTGTAAGTGGACACAGCTACATGAACTGTGACCGTGATTTTGGAGTGATTGAGAAAAAACGCAAAGCTGCGAAAGCGATAACTCCTAAAGATCTTGAAGCGTTAGTTGCAAGTGCAAAATTGACAACACCTTTTACTGTAGTATCTATGAATACTGATGACTTCATAGATTTTAAAGGCCTTGCTAAAGACTACCTATATACAAAAGATCTGGCTGTAAGTAAAATTTCTCACTTCCGCATTTCCCACAAGAATCCTAGAACAGTGAAATTGGCATAAGTTTTGGGTCTTGAAGGTGATGTTATGGTAACTTGGAAAAAAGTTGATGTTTTAAAGAAAAATGCTAATCTTGACAATGTACTGGATATTCATGACTTGCCAAAAATACACTTTAAATCCAAAATCTCACGAGAAATGAAGAATGCTCTTTTGGGAATGATAGATCATATAGAGAAAGAAGAAGACAAGGACTTCTACAGAGCCCTGTTAGAGAACAAAATGAAGAGGCCTGCAACATGGAGGTGTAGGAAGAAGATGAGGAATAGGACTGCTTGGAGGAAAGAAGTACAGTACTGTAAGTTTATTTCGATTACTAAATGCAGATAACTTTTTCATTTGATTTCTGGTGTATATACATGTTTTTAAAATAAAATTGTTTTACTAAAAAAACGATTAACTGTATCAGAACAAATTTCGAAATTGAATAAAAAGTCAAAATATTATGTATATAGCTCAGAAACCCAAAATAAATTTAGACATCTGATTCAGTTTTTGGTTTTCAGGTGGCTTATACTTACCAATGAAAGAAAAAGTGGAATAAACTGAAGACCAACAACTTTGCTTCAAAAAACCATCCAAAATTTGATTTTATACCTTTTTATATTATCTAGCATTGAAAGAGTAAAATTATATGTAAAGTTAATAAACGTTCTCAAAACTACAATGGACTTACCCTCTTTTGTTAATATAAACCCTTGACTTACATCCTTTTCTAAAACTTAGTAAGGCACTTACAGCATTTTCCAGAAAACAAAAGGATGGCACTTACTTCTTTTTCCATATAAATTTTGTTCCCTTTATACATATTAATAAAAAAAACTGTTTGCATGTTTTGATATACACATATTTTTTTCATAAAATTAATATAATCATCCAATATTTAAGACATTTATTTGAATACTGAAAATTTTAGTTTGTGGCACTTTCATCCTTTTTCATTTTTTGTACACAATTTTGGTTCTTAGTTTAATATCTGAATAAAAGGCGATAGAAAAATGAGATTTTCATAGAATCGCTTATTACATTATTGGGAAAACCTCTTTTTGCTTTATGAGGTAACTGTATTATATTTGGAAGAAGGTATAGGAAAGGTGGCTAGAGACATATAAAAGGGATGAATATAAAATGGCTTTTACAATTAAAAGAAGAACACAGTTCATCCTTTACATTGCTGCCATTCCTTATAAAGATATGTTATATATTCATATCCAATATCATTTTCTTGTGTTTATCCTTTATGTTATACCTTTTACATGTTCCTATCATTCTTTACAATTTTCCATTTTCTAACTTTTGTGTTTTTACTTTCTCGCTATCTTACAGATAAAGAAAGTATTGTGATCATAAAAAAAATCGAACTTGAGATTTTGATGAATCTCAACGTTTCATGACCCCCTTGAATCCGAAAGAGTGGTTTTGGAATTTCTGTCTGTCTGTCTGTCTGTACCTCCGACTAGAGCCTAAACTATTTTACCGATCGGGCTAAAACTTGGTACCTGGGGTTTTCATCGGGTTGCCCCAAGGGGTTTTTGGAATTGGCTAACCAACTCTAAAATTAAGGGTAGTTTACTGAAGGGCAAAAAGAGAAAAAGTCAATTTTCTCCAAATCAGCTCTAACGATTTTAATTAAATTTCACTTCAAAACATTTATGAATGTTCCAAACAGAAATGAATACTCTCAATATTTCTGCAAAATGACTTTAAGGGCTCCGGCCTGATGGATGGATATATATATTTTTTTATCATATCTCCAAAACTATTTGAGATGTGAAATTACTTATCATTGCAAATATATAAAACTTTTTATAACAAATTTTTTTTTTACATATTTCTATAAAACCAATAACTTTCAAGCTATAAAGAAATATATATATTTTTCTTTTCGAACCATAAAGAAAAAGTTAACCTGAAAGTTGATGGATATTGACGTCTTATGACTCCCCAAAACCTAAAAAGTGGTCTTTGCAATGGCATCTGCCTGTGTGTCTTTTTAACCCCAAAATTAAGAGTAGGGGAGAGTGGGGCACATTGGTACAAGTTAATTATTTTCCAAATAAAAACTTAGTGCTTTTTTTTAGATGTTGTTAACACTGTTTTACACTTCCTGTGTAAGTTTGGTAGATATACTCAATGTCTAGCAGTTACTAAAAAAATAAAGCTCATTTTGTAGCTTCAAATGTAAGTATTTATAATGTGTTTAAGATTATATATCCTAAGAAGGCTATATTTAAAATTTACCTATTTATCAAAAATAAATTTTGATTTTCTGTGATTTTAATCCATTATTTATCAACAGTGTTACTATAACCAAAAAGTACATTTTATTCAGAAACATAAAATGTCTCCTAGAGGGGTAGTTTGGTACAGGGCTTGTGGGGCACTTTGGTACAGTTGTACCATTGTTCCCTGCCTTAAACTTTAATGCTTGCCTCCTTAAATACGGTTAAAATGTTGAATTTGGTATTTTGACTAGTTTAAACACCCTATGGATCTAATTCTTGAATAAGCAGTTAAAACTACAATAATGAAAGTTAAAATTTAAAATATATTTTGCCTTTATTGTTTGTTGAACTAAGCCTTGATATAATTTTGGCATTAAAGCAGCCAAAAAATTCTATTAATTTATTTAATTTCACACATAAGTCCAGAAATGAGGAATTCCAAGAAAAAAACCAACGGAGAAAATATTGATGAGAAAGCAGTTGCAAGTGCAATTCTTAATGGAGGACCGATTGGAAAGCTCTCTGTGCGAGAGGCAGCAAGAATTCATGGGTTAAAAATAATGACCTTATTTAATCATCTAAACAAATAAAAAAAATATACAAATATCTTTGAATGATCCAAATGATGAAATATCAGGACCTAGTAATCAAAACATTTTCTAGGCTAAAAGAACTGTCATTTAGTTCAAAATATACCACAATTACAGGGCCGTAGCAAAGGAGGGGGGGGGGGGGGGGCAGCCGCCCCGGGCGACGGGCTCGAGGGGCGCCATCAAGATGTAGATTTAAAAAATTATAAAATGTAAGATTGCGAAATTTATTCTAATGCATTATCTTGTGAATGTGGGGAATGCCAGGCCTCCACCGTGGTTCGGATTCCACATTAAACTGTAGGTCCTTTATTTCATCTCATAAATCACCCTACCATTACACATTAGCGTAAGAGTGTATAACCCGAACGGGTAGTAAGACACAGTGCTAATAATAATAATAATATTCTAATGCACAGTTAAAAAGACGTATACAATTCTCCTTTAAGAATAAAAATGGTGACTTGATGAAACTTCCATCATCCGAACACAAAATGTTTGTATAGATTTGGCTTGGGTGACACTGACAGTAAATTCTACTATGAATATGTGACGGACGAAGGACAAACATTCCAAGCGAGGTGGAGATAGCCAAGCGGAAGTAATTAGGGGCTGTTTCTGCTTATGAATGTGGTATCTTTGTTTTGGCACCTGTTAAGGGGGGTAGCAAGTAAGATAAGCTGCCAGTGAACAGTTAGTGTGCGGTACGTGCAGTGTTTCGTGCCAAGGAAGGGCAGCAGGGGCGGAAGTAAAATGACCGAACGTGAAAGGAGCCGTGCAGAGAACGGCCCGAACGGGGAACGGAACGTTATTAAAATTTATCTGAGAAGTGTGTGACAGTATAAATTTGAAATATTAAATTTTCTCATTGCCGTGACACTGTAATGATATTTATTTGATTAGAATTGTTTGTAAATTTGTATGACTATTATTAATTTGCGTGTGAATTATTACACTGTGCCACATGTGTATGTGTGTCGAAATGGGGCCTACAAAGTTGTTGGGAGCACAAGGCAGAAAACGGAAAAAACAACAAGAGGCAGATAACATAGTCCAAGACAAGCAGTGGCAAAAACTGGGCTGGGTAAAGAAGGTGGATCCCTCAACCGCTGCGCTACCACTACAGCAAGGTATTGAAAGTAGGCCATCTACATCAACACTTTTAGAAAATGAAAACTTTACTATAGTAACTAAGAATGTAACTGGTAGTGTAAATGTACATTCAGAGGGTTCAAGACCAAATCTTAACCAGTCCTTTCCAACATTTACTTCTTATGAAGATGTACAGGAACAGGATTTGGAAAATGAAACAACCAAAATTCAACTAAATTTTAATGATCCCACAACATGGTCTGATTTGAATGACCATATGAGAATCTTATTAGTTGAACATGGTCCAGAACAAAATAACAAAGGTAATTTTCTTTTATCAATTAATTCAGAAAAAAGGCATTTCACGGGAAGTTGGTTCCATAAAAAACTTTTGAACGGAGACAGTGTAGAGTGAAATTGGCTAATTTAGAGTGAAGAGAAAAAAAATCTATTTACTGTTTTCCCTGCATGCTATTTGGAAAGCATTCTAATTCATGCTTGGCAAATCCAAAAGTAGGATTTTCTGACTGGAAAAAATTATACCCTCGAATTCCAGAGCATGAAAATTCTGTAGAGCACCGTGAATGCTATGTTACCTGGAAAAACTTTGAAAAGAGGATTAAAGAGGGCAGTATAATTGATACTGAACTACAGGAAATTATCATAAAAGAAAAAGAGATATGGTGGCACATTCTCAGAATTATTGTTGACTGTATTTTGTTTTGTGCAGTCAACAACTTGGCTTTTCGAGGTTCAAGTACAAATATACGTGAGGCCAATAATTGTGGTATTTTTTAAAATTTGCTAAGCTTGTTTCTCATTATGATAAACAGCTAAAAGAGCATATTACCTTAAGCAAAGAAAAGAAAAAAAAGGAATTCCAAATTACTTTTCTCCAACAATTCAAAACGAGTTCATCAATTTAATAGGCGACACTGTAGGCCAAGAAATATTAAAATATATATAAGAGAGGCAAAATATTTCTCAATTTCATTTGATTGTACACCAGATAAACAAATAAGCCAGATTATTAGGTACGTGAAAGTTTCAGAGGGTGTTTGCTCTATTGAAGAAAGTTTTATTGAATTCATAAAAACTAGTAAAACGACTGGAGCTGGTTTAACTGAAGAGATTCTACAAAAAGTAGAAGCCGATGAACTAGATATTCATAATTGCCGAGGGCAAACACATGATAATGGTTCAAATATGGCTGGGAAGTATTCAGGAGTCCAGGCCCGTATACAAACAATTAACAGCCATGCACGTTTTATGCCATGTGCTGCTCATTCATTGAATTTGGTTGGTGTTCACGCTGCTGGAGTTTCTCCAGATGCTATCACATTTTTTGGAACAGTACAAGAACTGTACAAATTGTTTGCTTTCAGTGCCAAAAGGTGGGAAATATTATCCAATAAACTTTCTACCACTCTCAAACGTCACTGTGATACAAGATGGGCATCCAAATATTCTGCTGTTCATGCACTTTATTCACAGCTTGATAAAGTGGTCGAGGCCTTAGAGGAAATTTCTAACAACCCTCAATTCCATGACTGTTTATCAGTGGTTAAAAGTCTTCTTAAACAAATTAATTTTAAGTTTGTTTGTTCCTCTGTTATGTGGGACAAAATACTAAATCAGATCTCCCGCGTGAATGAACAGCTACAGCACAAAGATATGACGATGGACCGTGCAGTTAGTCACTTGACTGGATTGAAAGATGTCTTACAAGATATTCGAGACACAGGAATTTATGTTATACTGGATGAAGCATCGAACATATGTGCTGCAACATCTCTTTAAATTGACTGCTTTTTCGTGGAGAAAAGAGTAAAGAAAAGGAAATGACTAACTTTGGAAGAAAGTAAGGACACTGTTTTGACAGGAAAGCAAAGGTTCAGTATGGACTTTCATGTTATTTTGGACAAAGTTTTAGAACAATTGGATTGGCGCTTTAAATGTTTTAGTGAAGTGTTGGATGACTTTAATTTTTTAACGGGCAAATCTTTGCATTCTATGACTGTAGACGATTTAAAAGATAGTGCAAAATGCTTAGCAAATAAATATGATAAGGATCTGGATGCTTCTGAAATATAGGGGGAAATAGCTAGTTTTAAGTTTCAGGCCAGTTCTTTATTTGAAAAAAGTCAGGATTTTTCAAAAGCAACGTCTCTTGACCTATTAAATTTAATCCACAAAATGTCTATAGGCACATCTTATCCAAACTTAGTAATTGCTTTTAGATTATTTTTAACATTGCCAGTTACTAATGCATCTGGTGAACAAGGTTTTAGTAAGCTAAAATAAAAAAAAAATACTTATGGTCATCAATGGGTCAAGACAGGTTAACACACCTGGCAATTCTATCAATAGAAAAAGATATTGCTAAAAATATTAATTACGATGAAATGGTAAATGATTTTGCTGCTGTTAAAGCTAGAAAGGTGAAACTGTAAGTATAAAATAATTCTGTTAATATTTTAACAATAATGTTACTTCTACATTTTTCATAAGTAATTGAGCTAGCAATTAATAATAAACAAAAAGTATTCTTCATTCAATTCAAACTATTTACAATTTTATTTATTTATTACAACATGTATTTAAGCTCATATAATCAGCACAGACTATTGAATAAGATTATCTATATAAGTTAATTTTTAATAAAAAGAATATTAAATTATAATAAATATTTACTGAAACTTTTTTTGTTACTATTTAACAGAATTAGCAAATTATAAACGGGAAATAATAATTGCAAGGTACATTAGTAATAGCAAGATTTTTGTTATAAAGCTATTGTATTACGTCTGAAACAGGTATGAAATACGATATGACACCATCAACTGCTCCGCTATGACTGGGAGGAAATGGGTTTGGGGGGAGAGGGGTGCCAATGTTACTGTTTGCCCCGGGCGCCAATTGCTCTAGCTACGGCCCTGACCACAAAAACAAGTTTTCACCACAAAAAAGTTTTCAACACCAAACAAGTTTTCACCACAAAAAGATTTCAACACCAAACAAGTTTTCACCACAAAACAAGTTTTCAACACCAAACAAGTTTTCACCACCAAACAAGTTTTTACCAATAAACAAGAACAAATGCTCTCAGATTATTTAATAACATGTACAAAAATAAAATATGGATTAACATATCAGCAGGTGAGAAAATTTGCCCATATGTATGCCAAAAGATTAGGACAGACAGAAGAGATTAAAATTCCACTTTCATGGACTGAAAATGAAGAAGCAGGGAAGGACTGGATGTGGGGACTCATGAATCGATTTCCTAACCTCAGCCTAAGAAAGCTGGAAAATACTAGCTTGTCAAGGACAGCAAGTTTTAATGGGGCAAACGTGAATGCTTTCTTCGATAATTTTGAGGAAGCTTTAGAAAAATACAGAGTATTTTCAGACCTCATTTACAACCTTGATGAGACTGGCATTACTACAGTGCTGCAAGCTCCCAAAGTAGTGGCAAGAACAGGAACTAAACAAGTCGGACAAGCAGTCTTGGCAGAAAGAAGGGAACTAGTCACCTTTTTTGCCGTTGTTGGAGCGACTGGTAATACAATCCCTCCAATATTAATGTTTCCTAGGAAACGATATAAATCTTCCTTTTTGAATGGTGCACCTGCTGGAAGTTTAGGCCTATGTTCACCTTCGGGATGGATGAATGTGAACCTATTTGTTGATGTCATTAAGCATGTCAAAACATTCACTAGAGCTACAAAAGAAGACCCAATTCTCATTATTTTAGACAACCATGAAACTTATGCTTCCCTAGAAGTAATTCTTTACTGCAGAGAAAATGGAATTCACTTTGTCACATTCCCGCCTCATTGCACACATCCGTTGCAGCCCTTAGATGTTTCTCTTTGTGGCCCATTTAAGTCACATTTGATAACAGCATTTAATAGTTGGATGTTAGCACATCCTGGAAGAACAATCACCATCTATGAAATAGCATTCATACATTCATGCATATGCATTCAAAATTGAAATGGAGAGTGAACAATGTGAATGCTAAACAATTATAATATATATAAAATATAACAAGCAAAGGATCACTAGAATCGAGGGACAAATTGATATCCAGAAAATAATAAAAAATATTAAGTCAGAAATTCGTGAACTCAAGACAAGGTAGGAAAATATGAAGGGAGAAATTAAAGAAAGTAGAAAAACACAAGTTAATGATAAAAGGAAACAACAAATAATAAACAATGAATTGCAATGTGAACAAAATCATGTTGAGGAAAATCTTTGTCTTACTAAACAGGAAGTGGCTGAACTTAAAACTAGTATTATAGAAATAGAAAATAAAGGTTAACATAATCAAAACAGTAGTTCAATGAATGGACTTATATGTGAAGAATATTCAATAACAGCTAAACACAGTAAAGAACCAGACTACACGCTAACAGACAGAGGGGGTGTGTGGCTAGATCAAACCAACATTCAGGACTTGCAATTTAGTGGAATTAATTTACTTATATCAAAATTTTCAGCAAAGAACTCAAAATTATATGTAGTGCAATTTATCTTAAAAATGGATTATATTATGCAAGGAATTGAGGAGTAAGGTACGAAAATTAATGTATTAATTAATGGACTTGATGGAGAGGTGGCTGAATGGGTACAGTTCAATGAATCTAGCTGGGGAACGTATGTTAGCGCAAGAACTGCACTACTCACAAAATGGTGGGGGATTCACATGCAAGATTGTTTTTTTTTACAAACTATTTTCAATGGAAAATACAAATAACAGCAAAGATCTCTGTATGATTATGTTAATAAACTTAGAATGAAAACCAATTTCCTTGACGTGCCACCAGGTGACCAAAGATTTATATCACACATAGTTTATCATTTCCCTCATGATATTCAAAATATAATTATCGCCAGTAACATAAGAAGGATGGAGGACTTAAAGAATGTCATGGAACAGCTTGACAAGAGAAAACTTAGGGATCAAATTCAAGGACAAAACGATAGAGAAAAGGAACCACAGGGGAAGACCAAGTTGCCAGAGAATCCCCTTAGAAATGGGTACAGTCAGCAGAAAGTATTATGTTCTAATAACCAACAGTTTTTGCCTAATAATCGTCAATGGGGGTCACAAAATAATGGGTATCAGAACAGAAATGGAAATACATGGCCTATAGATAAGAAACAAGGCCAAAGTGAATATTATGAACAAAAGTGTGATCAAAGGGCCAGGGGCGGAGCACGCAACCCATCAACCAGCCACGAAACAAATATAAGCAAGATCCAAGATACGTGCAGAAGATAAACAACGAATCAAATGCAACAGAACAAAGGAGTTTACGAATCATACAAGCAGAAGTGCACCAGCACCTAGAGGAACATGATGAAATCTGTGAGTATCCAGAGGAATGGAGTGACCATGATATGTATCGATGGCAAAGTGGGCCCAAAAAAACAGGTTAGTTCACGTATAAATCTGGATGAGAAAATGAGCAATAAGAATCGTATCGTTATGGACATTGAGAGGGAAGATTTACTTAAAGAAGACTAGGTAAAGTCACAGGAAGAAAAATATTTGTCATCAGAAATAGAAGGAATGATAGGAAAGTTAAGTGTAAATATTTTGGTTGGCAGTGGAAGTCAAGCAACTATTATGTCAGATGAATGTTATCATAAAATATGCATGGAAAATCCTGATATGAAGATATATACATTACCAGTTCAAAATTTGACTTTAGTTGAACAGGGATTAGAAATAAAAAATTACAAAACAGGTCTTGGTCAGTGTAAATTTTGGCAAGGTGATGTCAGAAATAGTTTTTTATATTGCTCCGGATTATCAGTGACTATTTTAATTGTAACAAACTGGTTGACCGAGAAAAAAGGAATAATCGACTATAAAACAAAAACATTAACTTTTCAAGAATGTTCAAATGAATTTAAATTATCGTTAGTATGATAACTTGTTATAAATAGCTTACAACTTGATGTGAAATACTAGTCTTATGAAAAAACAAATCTACAGCTGTAAATTCTAATTATGTATTAGAAATGGAAGAGAAAAATCAAACTCATGATATAATTTATTTTAATTCGAACCCGACTATAATCGAGGATATGACCACAAGTGGTGCTACCATATGATTTTTTCACCAAGAATATACTACTGGTGGGAATATGTCAGATAATAGCATTGAAATGCCAAAGACTGCGGGGAAGGAAAATGAGACAGCTGTGAGGAACAGTTCTAGAACTATCCATAGTCATTCAAAAGCAACAGTAGTTAATGATTTATATGTGGTGGCATCCAAAACACATAAACATCAAAACCACCAAAATGAATTTAAAAATTCTCAAGGACAAATGTAAATTGAACATGAAGATCAGGAACAAAAAAGTTGTCAAAAACAAAATCGATCCAGCCAAGAAGAGATAATCCAATCCAATATTGGAAAACTGTAAGAAAGAAAAATTGATATTTCAATAGCCCAGGTACCAATGAGTTGTGTAGTTTAAACGAAAAGCAGATAAATAAATATTCTACATGAAACATAAAACTAATGCCATAGCACGTAAGGATATAATGACTGAAGGAGATCAAAAGAGATCTAACTGGAAGGTTATTAAAGATAATATAACAAATTTTGAAGGAGTGAATATGCCAGAGAAGGACTATCTTCGTCAAATGTTGACACCATGTATAGACGTAAGCTCAGGTATTAACAATAAATACACGTATCATTTAGAGGTATCAGACAAGACCCCCTTTTTTTGTAAATCATATCCCATTCCATACAGCCAATGGGAGGCAGTATAGAAAACATTAGCACACATGATAGAGTGGGGAATTTTTTAACGATGTCAATCAAATATAATGAATCCTAATGTAATAGTTAAAAAGAAAACTAGGGGTGTGAGAATATGCTTGGATGCGCGACGGGTAAAATTTTTTTTGTTAAGGATCATGAATCACCAGCGCAGATGGAAGAATTGATACAACAATTTGAGGGATGAAAGTATCTGTCATCCATTGACATTAATGCATCTTTATGGCAGATACCACTAACAAAAGAGTCAAGAAAATATACAGCATTTTTATATAATAGTACGACATATTGTTTTGCACGCTTCCATTTGGATTGTCTGTATCTGTAAGTAAGTTTAGAAGCTGTCCTGGGAAATGATGTTTTATCTTGGACCACATTGTATGTTGATGATTTAATAATTCCATCATCAGATTTTTATGACCATTGTAATAAACTCCAATTAGTACTGACCCGACTTCAGGAAGGAGGAATGACGGCCAATATAGAAAAGACAATATTCCTCGAAAATCAAATAAACTTTTTAGTTTATCAAATAACGCCAAATGGATTGAGCACCGACTAATAGAAAACAGAGGTCATTATAAGGTTTCCATTTCCCAATAACATAAAACAATTACAAGAATTTTTAGGGTATTAACTTATATAGAAAATTCATGTCATCATTCTGATCTTGTCCATCCATTGCTGCAGCTAACTAAAAAAAAAAAAACACCATGGAGTTGGGATGGTGATAAGGAAGAAGCGTTTAAGATGGTAAAAAATCAATTTATTAGCACTGTAATGCTAATGCATACTGACTTCAGCAAACGAATGTACTTGTCTTGTGATGTGTCTAACTATACCATGGGTGTTGAATTAAGTCAGTATGATAATATAATCACTAGTGACGGCCTATTGAATTCGCAAGTAGAGTTTTGAATGCAACTGAAAGGAACTACACTGTTAGTGAGCGAGAATTACTGGCAATTGTATTTGGATGTAAATTTATAATATACATATATAGACACTCCACCACACTGCTAAGTGATCATAAGGCATTATCGTTTCTTCAAAAATGTAAACTGATGAATGGCCAAATTACTAGATGGACATTGACGATACAGGAATACAATTTGGTTATTGAATATGTGCCAGGAAGGGAGCAGGTGCTTCCTGATATATTGTCTAGGTACCCACTAAATCAAATTATTAGTGCCTCAGAAGAAAGGGAATTTAAAATAATTTTAGACAAAACAACAAAACACCAACCAAATAAGGAGGAGAAGGAGTTTGCAAGACAACTCTCACAAGAACAAATGTGTGATAAAAAATTGGGTCCAATTATTCTAAGGTTAAAGGGGGCAAAACCCACAAACATGTACAAAATTAGGCTATGAGTGGTCAGATATAATTTTGTATAGAAAATCAGGAAAACAAAAACTATAGTGATTGTGTATCTAGTAAAATGATAAGGAAATTAATTATTGATTGCCATGAGCAATATGGACATTTTGGTGTGCATAATATATGCACGGTGTTGCAGGAATAATGTATATGCACAGTCATGAATAAAACAGTTGCAAAGGTCTTGAAGGTGTGTGAAATATGTCAAAAAACAAAACCATCTAATTACAAAATGGAGGGTAGAATCCAGGTAATAACAGCCGAGAATCCACTTGAAAAAGTATTCGTGGACATTTATGGCCCATTACCTAAAGGGGTACGAGGAGCCCAACATATATTTGGTGTATTTGATGTATGTACTAAATATTTTAAGCTATATGTGATTCGAAAGGTAACAGCATGGACAGTGACCAATAAAATAACTAATGAATATTTGAAGAAAGTGGGAAAACCAGGAATTGTGATGTTCGATCATGGGACAGAGTTCATGAGCAAGTACTGGAAGAATAAACTACAAGATAATGATATGTCATACAGATAAACTTCGATTCACCACCCTAGTTCTAATCCCTTAGAGAGGACCCATAGAGAAGTTGGTCGTATGCTACAGCTATATTGTCACTCAAATCATGTTTTGTGGGCATTGTGGGTGAAACAAATTGAAGAACGCATTAACCAAACTGTACAACACGTTTGACTCCATGTGAATTAATTCATGAAAAGTGACCCACAAGAAGGCTAGCGTTATTGTTCAAGTTCCCTACAAATATGGCAAGCAGTGTGAAATGTAAAAATCATGGCAGATAGAAGAATTGCGAAGCATATGAAAAAAAAATGTCCTGATGCTCCCCAATAAAAGATTGGTCAACAAGTGTTAATAAAGACATACAAAATGTCATCTAAACTTAATAAGGAAACAGAAAAAAATGAAACTGTTGTATGATGGACCTGCCAAAATCATAGGTATTAAACGGCACAATAGTTATGTTGTTCACTGTTCAAAAACAAACCAACCATTAGGCACAATAAATGTTATTTTCCTTAAGCCATACTATGAGGAAATGGACTAAGTGTGGTGATAAAGTGTTTAATATTGTAAGTAGTGAAAATGAATTTACTTGAGGAACTTGGTTCGATTCTAACGAACACATGTTTTTTTTCTAAATTTAAATATAGGCATGTGGGACATCCAAATTATCCGGCTTGTGCACATATTATGATGGTATGGTTTAAACTTTAAATAATAAAATAAAATAAATATTATAGTCATTTAAAAAAATTAAAAAACATTGTGTAACTTTGTGAGTTATATTGAAAGCAAGAAGAAAAGAAAAAGGTAGTTGAGCTGGATGACAGGTGAGAGTTTAAAAACCGTAAGTGCTGGGGGATTAGCACTTGGGCTTACCAAGCACGGGAGAGAGTTGAAATTCTGATAACTGTAACTGTGTTATTTTGCTTAGACTAGTTTCTAACAGGTGAACAATATTTTATTTTGTGTATACTAGCTATCAACAAGTGAACAATGTGAACAATGTAATCAATATAGTGTATAGCATATTAAGGGATATAATATTGTAATTATGACTATGTTTGTGCTATAAGTGGTAAACAAATTCATGTTAATCAATTTATATATCACTTGGGAGGATAAAGGGGGGTATTGAAGCAGCTGGTTTTATATAAATATGAATTAGGCTGATTAGTGATAATTTCATAAGAATATGTTGGTTAGTATGAATATTTTGATTATATAAAGATAATAAGTTTGTTTTAGGTAGTGATTACATTTGTAGATGTACATGTATAATGCATTGTGTTTGAAAAAAAAAAAAAAAGAACACTTAACTATGGTGGTGGAAAGGAGGAATCTAAAAATGTGCAGACAAGCCACACAAGTATGGTTGTAAGTTAGGATTCCTATTGTACATGGTTGAGCAGAGGGGTGCCGCTTGACACTCGGTATAAGGGACAGCCAGTGTGCGGATGTAGATGGTGGAAAGGGACAGCCAGTGTGCGGATGTAGATGGTGGAAAGGGACAGCCAGTGTGGGGATGTAGATGGTGGAGAGGGACAGCCAGTGTGCGGATGTAGATGGTGGAAAGGGACAGCCAGTGTGCGGATGTAGATGGTGGAAAGGGACAGCCAGTGTGCGGATGTAGATGGTGGAAAGGAACAGCCAGTGTGCGGATGTAGATGGTGGAAAGGGACAGCCAGTGTGCGGATGTAGATGGTGGAAAGGGACAGCCAGTGTGCGGATGTAGATGGTGGAAAGGGACAGCTAGTGTGCGGATGTAGATAGTGGAAAGGGACAGCCAGTGTGCGGATGTAGATGGTGGAAAGGGACAGCCAGTGTGCGGATGTAGATGGTGGAAAGGGACAGCCAGTGTGCAGATGTAGATGGTGGAAAGGGACAGCCAGTGTGCGGATGTAGATGGTGGAAAGGGACAGCCAGTGTGCGGATGTAGATGGTGGAAAGGGACAGCCAGTGTGCGGATGTAGATGGTGGAAAGGGTCACCTGAGTCCTGTGAATATGTTTTATATCAATATTTAAAGTATGTGATAAGAAGTATCAGTGTGTTTTTTTTTCAATTATGTAAATTTAATGAAAAAAATATGTGCTAAAAGGCCTCGATAGAAACTTTTAAAAGTTTAAGAAGAAAATAAATGAAGAGAGAAGTGTGTTTGTTTCTATCTAGGCCTAATCTAACTATCCTTTCAGGTTGGCTTCCTTCAATATCAACTACTTTACACTATACAATGTGTCTACAATGTCTTATTATACATTTCCAAGCTATTAGGCAGCAATTCATTTTATTAACCACTAATTAATAATTATTAACTACTAATTAATAATTACTAACAACTAACAGTATTATTATCATTGTAATATATTATTATACCTGAAACTTAAAAACATTTTTGCTTAAATATAATATGTTATTAAAAACAGAATAACTTAATATAGTTTTACATTTAGTGATCCCAAAGATGCCGACATGCCTTCCTCTGAAAACCAGTAATGGCCACAACGAAATTTTGGTAACTGCTTTCTTCTGTGTCCCCGTAGTTGGAATCTTAGACTTGTCAATTCTTTGTTCCTCTCAGTCAAGGCCACTTGAAGTTTCTCCGCCTAAAACATTGTATTTAAGGACATGGATTTATGATATAGGATGTAAACAATATCCCGTCCTAATTCATGTGTTCATGAAGCAGGCGGGACATTACAATTCGTTGACCTGTGTTGCATCCCCTGATGGCAGCTTGAAATAACTAAGTCCACCCATCCTCTCTATAAACCTCTATAGTTTTGCAACCTCTATGTTTTTTTTGTTTGTTTTGTTTACCATGGCAATCATTGTTAGACACTATAACAGAAAAACGACTCATAAAGAAAAGTGACGTGCTTGTTTTGAGACATGAACTAAATGTTAATGTAAATAAAAAGGATTAGATTTGAGGTACGAAGTTTTTCGTTCCATCAGCGAGCGCTGGTTAGAGTCGGGGACTGGATCTCAATTTTCTCTGAAACGGGGAAGATTGTTCATTTTGAAGATCTAGAAGTGTGAGTGCTGCAGCCATGGTCATAGAATGGTATGCAACTTGTGTTTGGCATCATCACCTCAAGTATTACAGAAAAACGAGTGAGATGTTTTATTATTATTGACAGTTCAGGACCACTAATTCGCAGTTACCACCAATTTATATGTTATTTTACTTAAAGGCTCTTATGCCGCAATGTTTCACGGCTTAGATTTATAAATTACTCTGGTACCGGATATGTAGGACTTTCTTTAAAATTACAACTGCCATAATTAAAATAAATAAATATATATATATATATATATATATATATATATATATATATATATATATATATATATATATATATCTATATACACTCTTTGAGTATTTGAGTCTTAAGATATTTAAAATTTCTATACTTATAATATGACCTTTTCTTTATCTTTACTTCTATTTTGTTACATTTATGTTCCACCCTTCTGGTGAGATTGTTGGTCCTTTTTCAAGCTCATAATAAGAGTCATTTAATTTGTATCACTCAACTCACTGGCGCCCACCCTTTTATTTCACTAGAATTTAGAACTTCGCGACGAGCTACAGGATTATCGTGGATACATATCAGATTGTAAGTTTACCTGGTAGTTATGTCTATCGCTACTGGGCCACATTAATACCACCAAAAATATCCTTCCTTGCTACATCACCGCGGATACCTCGAGAGGTTAGAGTCTCAGTTTTTTTAGGTGCTCTACCGACTGAGTTGGTCATTTAAGGGAGTGAGGTTCTTATATACTATACCCCCCTATAAGGTTACAAGGATTATATTAATATCTTTGTTGAAATCCTCTTTAGCTTATTTTGTTTAAAAAACTATTTTTTTATTGTTAACACTGATAATACCTTTATTTCCAAGACAAATATTTTATATTGTATTAGGCTTTTAAGCTGAGCAAACCAAGAGATAAACTATATAACTAAATTATGTAAACAATGGAAATATAGCCATCTACCTAACTGACAAAAAATCAATCTCAATGTTAAACATCGATAAAATCAATGTAAGAGATGAGCTAAAAAATATACACCTCTTATATTAATAGTCAGTCTAACTAAAGAGTAGACAATACATTTTATTCTATTGCAACTATTTTGCTATAATTGAAAGTTAAGACTTAGATAGATTGCTCAAGAAATATATATATAAGAAATTAAATTTATAGATTAAACAGTTGCTAAATTGGTAGATGATTGAGTGAGATTACAAGTCAAAATGTATAGTTAGAATTTACTTCTAGTGAAAAAACATATTGTCAGATATGAACAATTATATACAATTAATAATGCATAATCAATTAGACCATACACGAGTTGATGACAAGTCTAAAATATATGTTGACACGTTAAAATGTGTTACATAAACGTTAAGATATACAATATAGTATGGTAAAAGCAATGTTTTTAAGTCCAACTCTGTTGTAAAATAAAAGAATAAAATGTTAAGGTTAACATCTGCCAAACATAATTAATGAAGAAATTAAGTGATGTGGAATAATCTAAGTATTATCTGTTTCCTTGTCCCATTACTCCTTTATGATAATTTAGTGACAATACGGTACACGTCGGTAATATGCTGGGGGCAAAGCTCCTCACAGATCTCCTCAATGCTCACGCAGTCGAGGTCAAAGCAAGTGACCACTCCCTTGCAAACATTGAGGAACCCGTGAGGTTCCACCTTCACCAGTATATAAGCTGTATTACTCGACGTTATTTCAGTAATTGCCATAATGTTAGAGGACTGGACGTCATTCGCAGTTTGAATTAATATTGTGCCATCACACAATTTTGCTGGACTATTTATCGCACTTTCGAGGATAAATGGGCTGACGGACTTCAGGTCCTCATTTTCCTCTACTCAAGACATTACCATGAACGGGGCTGGGGCCTCACCAATTCCTAGATTTTCCTATATTAGGGCTGGACGGTCTTAACCATTTCCACCTCTTATTAATAATACGGCCCTGTGAGGGGAGAGAGGTCATCACAGCAAGTTGGTGCAGGAAAGTGCCAATTTTACGTCCGGTCCCTCATGAACGCAACCGATCTTTTCTCAATGTATGGTACTCGGTTATTCTCATCTCTAAGGCCCTTCTACCAAGATATTACAAACAGTGCACTTTCATGAAGGAGTTCAATCGCAGAGTTATCCAATAATTATCCAAGGAGAGCCGCGTTAGCCGCCAAGGTCATCAACGGATAAGCCAAATGTTTCCATGCGGGACTTAACAGCAGGGGGAAGGGAAAAAAGAAGGAACGTAAGAGAAGGGGAAAAAGAAGGAAGAATAGAAAGAGAAGGGAGAATAAGAAAGGAGAGAGAAATGGAAGAAGAAAGGAGAACTGGAAGGAAGAAAAAAGTAGGTGAAAGGAAATATATAGGAAAAGTTCATCCTGTACAGAAGCCTCCCTTTTACGTCAAGCAGGGGTTACTGCAGGACTTTTCTAAACCCCGTCCCGCCGTCAGATCAAAATAACAGTTATAGTGCATACAATTCCGTTATTATTTTAAAATCATTGGACACCAAGATTTTTTTTTAATACTTTTAGTCAACTTGGTAAAATGAAAAATTACCGGTATCAAAGTAAATATAATATGCCAATAATAATTTCTTGTATAAGCATCTAACATTTTTAACTAGCAATAATATTTAGCATATATATATATATATTTGATAATATATATATATATATTTTTGATAATTTATATATATATATATATATATATTTGATAATTAATATATATATATATATATATATATATATATATATATATATATATATATATATTTGATAATTAATATATATATCGAAGTAATATAGATCAACCAAAATGGCTGAAATGTTAAGGAATTGAATATGCTTTACACATTGACAAATTCCTAAACACTAAAATATTATATTGTTTTGCTATTTCAACTTAATATTTCTAAAACCATATTTAGCATTAATCTTACTAAAGAAAGAAGTTGTGTTGAGAGATCCTGTGCTATGGCGACAACATCCTCCTGATCAGAAAGCCACAAACTTGCTTCTTGCGTATCACTTTGGTACTCCTGTATCCCTGTCGTTTCTTCGCATGGAGCCATGTTAGTATTGGCCTCTTGTAGTAGCTTCATCTTACCTACTAGGTTCTGCGCAAGTGCAGCTTGCTGCTCTGAGTGTTGTACAAAGGAGTTCTGCAACAAAAACATCATTATATTAATTATTTTAAAAACTACAATAATAATCAAGGGCACTAATACTACTGGCAACTCTTGAGATTCACATGGATACATGATAGCTTTTTTTTTTTTTTTTTTTTTGTAATGAGCAATACATTCTTCAGCAGAGTTTTCTTTGATTATATTTCTGGCTGAATATCCGTCAATTACGTCTGTGGATTGGTCAATTCATTTTGAAAAATTCAAGTTTTTATGATTGCAATTGTTTGTTCTTCTTTTGTTTCAAATTGTTCTGCAAAAATTTTTGTTTGTTCTGTTTTAATATACCCACGAAAGGTATGTTTATATTGTGGGGGCAACTTCATGGTAGACCCCCCCCCCTCCCCCGCGCCAGTTTGGAACATTGACATTTTTATTGTTGCAATCGTTTGTTCCAGATTTTTCCGCAAAAAGTTTTTTTTGTTGCACATTTGTTCTTGCACAAATGGGACATGAATTTAACACTTTGTTTACTCGTGAGGGGCCAACTTCATGGAAACCTCTCTCCCCACACTTTTTAAACATTCATGATTTTATGATTGCAGTCGTTTGTTCCTCGCTTGTTCTGGATTGTTTAACTTTTTTTTTGTTGTGTATTTAAAAGCCCACAAATAGTACGATTGCATTGGGGGAAGCGGGGCCAACTTCACGGTAGCCCAATCAGGTTTGAATAATATTTAGACACTTATGTTAAATTAGTATATTTTTTAACGAAATCGATATTTTATTATGCATAGATACTCAAACTTATTATTTTTAATCAAACAGTTGTAGGAATGAGAAGAGAATGTTGAAAATTAACTATGTATTCTATTTGTTTGTCATGTTTATAAAATACACATAACTGACGAGACGCTGAAATTAAATGATGAAAAGATGCATTGGGATGGGAATTTTTAGGTAATTTTTTTAAATCAATGTTAAATTTACCCGACTCTAAGAGTTTAGCTGTTAAAGACTTCAATGCAAACCTACTTTTAGTTTCAATTTGTAAAGTACGTGTTTAATTCATTCGTGTGCATTCATTTCAATTTTTTGTTTAAATTCTTAGTTTGGTGGGGGTTTTTTTAGCAAATTTGCAGTATTTAAAAAAAATTGCAGGCTATTCTGTAGGTATTTTTAAATTACTTTTATGATTAAATAACTCCAGGTCCTGTCAGTAAACTTTGATTTATTTGAAAAAATAATTTCTACTGTCACAGAGTTTCTTTGTCTTCTTCGTTAGTGTCAGAGTTGGAATAAATGACATTTCCTTTGGACCATGTCTCTTTGTGGTCAAAGATACTAATTACTACATCATAAGAGTAATAGTAGCAAACAAAAAGAGGGTGCGATGTCAACTCTTTAGAATAACATAGTTCTGAACTCTCTTGAGGGAGTGGGGGAAGAGGGAGATAATATCTCAGGTATCTTTCGGTAATTTCACAACTGCCCACGTAGACGAAACAAATATTTGGAGCTTAGGAGGAAGTGAGGCTTATATAAATACTTTTCTTTACTATGAGTTTTATGGCATGCAATAAGTTGTGGACCAAGGTCTCCCCGGTTTTTGCAGTGCCGACTTCATTCACCTCTTTATTGCTTTTTTGTGCATAGTGAGCGAATCAAAACAATATTTTACATACTTAGACACAGAGGATAGGACAATCTTTATTAATGTTAATGTATTCAGCGTAGTAAGTTTTGCCAATTTAAGTTCTATAAAACAATGCCTTTTTCTGTATGATAATAATGACCTAACTAGTTCAAATAGCTAAGACATTAAAACACTATAAACTGCCTAAATTACTTTTTTTTTCATGAAAAGATATTCTTTATCGAATGGGTCGGAAACTTGGGCGATTGCTTACAATCATTTATTTTACAGCCATTTATTGTTCATTAGAGTGTATATTCTGTGTTACTGTTTCTGGAAAACCCCTGACCTATAAAATAAATAAAAAGCCTATCCGCCTATCACTATGCTCATTCTTGGTTTTGAAGTTTGACGTTTTCCAGGTTTTGTTGGAAACATTGTTTATTATTTTAATAATTATATATATATATATATATTCTTCCACTTTCGACGACATTCCTTTGTGTTCTCGTGTGACATTCGTCAGATGTATCGTCAAATCAGAGTTCATTCTGAGGATCAGAAATATCAACTCATTTATTGGCGTTATGATCCAGCCACTCCACTTTCCATTTACCAGCTAACGACCGTCACTTATGGTATGTCGAGCTCACCATTTATGGCGCTAAGAACTCTACATCAATTGGTCCAAGATGAAGGACATCTCTTTCCTCGTGCTGCATCCGTCTTACAAAACCAAACTTTTGTGGATGACATCATCGCTGGATCGAACACGGTCGAAGATGCGCTTAGTTTACAAACCGAACTCACTACACTACTTTCAAAAGGGGGCTTCTAACTTAGAAAATAGTCCAGAAATTCACCCCAGTTGCTGAACTCCGTGCCAGAAGAACACAGAGAAAAGCCTCACTACTTTCACACCCAAGAACAGCCTCATATTAGCATTCTGGGTCTCCAGTGGATGCCAGGATCTGACACCTTTTCGTACAATATCAACATTGTTGAGACTGTACCCACTAAGCGCAATGTTCTCTCAACTGTTGCACAAATCTATGACCCATGTGGTTGGCTAACTCCGGTAGTATTTTGGCCGAAATATCTTCTCCAATATTTATGGACTCTTGGACTTCAATGGGACTCACCCCTTCCAAGTGAAGTGGATACCCATTGGAAAATCATTCTCAAGGAACTACCCTCTCTTCAACAAGTTACGGTGCCACGCTCTCTCTCACTGTCTCAATCAGTAAATATACAACTTCATGGTTTCTCAGATGCCTCAGAACAAGGATACGCCGCCGTTGTGTACCTAAGATGTACTTCTCAAGATAACGAGGTCAAGGTCACTCATATCTTGGCAAAATCACGTGTTGCACCTCTCAAACGCCTAGAATTGTGTGGTGCTCATCTTCTTGCCAAACTCTTGAAATATTGTACCTCTCTTCTCTCTTACCAGTGCCGCATTGACTCAACCACTGCATGGTGTGATTCATCAAGTGTCCTGTCATGGATCCAAACCCCTCCCTACCACTTGAAGGTGTATGTTGCAAATCGTATTGCACAAACTCAAGAATGAGCCCCACCTCACATATGGTCTCACATTTCATCGACTCACAACCCTGCTGATTGTGCTTCTCATGGTCTCTCACCACCCCAACTCTACGACCACCCCCTTTGGTGGCATGGGCCACTCTGGCTTCACTCCTCATCCCAAACTTGGCCTTCACCGCAATTTACGCCTGTGCTGGACGCACATCTTCTAGAAGTGAAACCTTCACCCTTCAACGTTGTTGGTGGGAGCTACTCTTCAAGTTCTCATCGTGGACAACACTCACGCACGTCACCGCCTGCGTATTGAGATTTTTCAACAACTCTAGTGGTAAACCCCGATTAGCCGGACCTCTTACCCCTGAAGAAATTCAGGAATCTACCCTGACAATTTGTAAACAAATTCAAATTGGTCATTTTGCTGAAGATATCTCAGCTCGCCAAAAGGATAAAAGTTGTAGTCCACGACTTCAGCATCTTTCACCATTTTTAGATGAACATGGTGTAATCCGAGTTGGAGGACGGCTACGACACTCTAACCTTCCTCATGATTCTAAATACCCCATTGTTTCGCTCAAGTCTCATCATGTCGTAAATCTGATTATCAATCATTACCATCATGATACACTACACTCCGGTCCTCAACTCCTGCAAGCGACGGTTTGCAAGAAATTTTGGATTATTTCCGCTCGCAGCATCATCCGCTCAAGAATTCACAAGTGTATTCGATGCTTCAAATGTAAGCCAAGACTCATTCCACCTATGATGGATCTACCCGAGACACGTGTCACCCCAGCTCGAACGTTTCTAAAAACTGGAATGGACTATGGAGGTCCTTTCTTGGTGAAGGTACACTCTCTCAGACGCCTCCAGTCTGTTAAGGCATATTTGTGTTTGTTTATTTGTTTTTCTACCAAAGGCGTGCATATCGAAGCTGTCACTGACTTATCATCATATGCTTTAATCGCCGCCCTCACTAGATTTGTGTCACGGAGAGGATTGTGCACCGATCTTTATTCTGACTGCGGCACAAACTTTGTTGGAGCATCTCCTCAACTGACTCGAATAGTTCGTGGTTTTCTCAACCAAACAAAGACTCAGAAAAATTTGAATCACTTTGCGGCTAAACATTCCATCCGATTACATTTTCAACCACCTTCAGCTCCTCATCAAGGTGGATAATAGGAACGAGCAATAAAGAGCACCAAACATCATTTAACCCGAGTGATTGGAACGCAGATCTTGACACTCGAAGAGTTCATCACACTCGCAACAAAAGTGGAAGCAATGCTCAATTCTCGGCCTCTCATTCCTATCTCAGCGGATCCCTCTGAAATCCCGAAGTCGACTTCGCAAAAGGTACAACGAACCGCCTCAAGAGATGGCAACTAGTACAGGCATTTTCTCAGCGTATCTGGAACAGGTGGCAGATGGAATATCTGCATACTCTTCAGCAACGTTCGAAGTGGACAGTGAAGATAATAACCTGAAAATTGGTGACCTAGTGCTAGTTCATGGGCAAAAGACCTCTACCCTCTCATGGTGCATTGGAAGAATAACCGCAACATTTCCAGGGCCTGATGGCGTAGTAAGGTTCTCTCCCTCGACTTGCAGTTAAGGTCTTCCCATTATCCCTCAACTAATGCATTGTCTTGTCTAGTTTTCTATTCATTTCTCTTCTTGTATACTAACTCTCTCTCCATTTCTACCTTTTGATTGAACCGAATATCGGTTCAAGGGGGCTGGTATGTTGCATATTTCATGACTCGCTAGTTTGTTGCACATTTCATGACTCGCTAGTTTGTTGCACATTTCATTATTCGCTAGTTACATTTGGTTATTTCCACCCCTATTCTCCCTCACCCAACTTTGCGGTCCGATATATTTCTCGGAACTCGTCACCTCTCCATCCTCTTCCCACTCCCAAGTAAACCCTCCCACACCTGTCGCGTACTCCGCCTCAAACTGTGTGCGTTGGAAAACAATCTCTATCACAACTTGGTGAACCTTTCTTGCTCGGTTTTGTTTGAATATGAACTCGTAAAAACACCCTGTGGAAAGTGATTTTAGTGCGCGACTCTTCATAGATAATAGGTTAATAATGTTCTCTGTGTGTGTTTTTATTTAATATAATATGTACTCATTAAACGCTAGTGTTTAGGGGTGCTCCTCTCGCAAACTAATATTCTTAAGAAGATCATCCTCGAATCAAGAAGATCAAGAAGACCAGCGCTTCCAGGTATTCTCGGATCTCCAGTCAACGACACCCCTCAAAGGCAGGCTCCACACAATACACCTTTCTTCTGAATCAACATTCAACTCTCGTCTCTGTTTTAGTATACCTAAAACTGGTCCTCCGAAATCAAATTACTTTTTTTGTTAGTCTTAACTACATTAAAGAGACAGATCGCTCACACACTTGTGGTTGGTTAACTCCTGTCGTGTTCTGGGCAAAATCTTTCATCCAGCTGTTATGGACATTAGAATTACAGTGGGATGAACTCTTGCCTGTTGACATTGCTAAAAACTGGGATAGATTTTTGAATAATATTCCCGTGTTAGAAGCCATTATCATACCACGCTATTGCAATCTCGCTTCTGCTACCAACATTCAACTCCATGGGTTCTGTGTTGCCTCTACCTCAGATGTTTTGACCCCGACAACAAAGTGACAGTCTTCTCATCGCCAAATCACGTGTATCTCCCTTCAAAAGAATTTCCATACCTTGCTTGGAACTCTGCGCCATTCACTTACTTGCCAAACATATGTACTATTGCACTGACCTATTATCACCACATTGCAAAATTGACTAAAGGACTGCTTGGTCAGATTATATGATTGTCCTCTCATGGATTCACACACTACCTCTGTCTTGGCGTCTTGGACGCGTAACTTCGACCTCGCCTGGAAAAGATGGCAATGTAAGAGTTGTACATCTGCACACCCAAAAGAGAACACTGTCTAGGCCTGTCGTCAAAGTGTTTCCTATTCCACTCAACTAGGGATGTATATTGTGATTTTATTGTTCCTTTATTAGTTATCTCTTGGTTTTTAGCTTTTTTTTTGTCTCTTTAATCGGTGGATATTGTATTTTTTGCTTCTTTCGTGATTGTTGTATCTTTTGTTCTACTCATTCATTCAACTAGTAGTTCAAGGAGGGCGGTATGGTTACTATGAATATACCTACTGAGGCAGCTGTGCTATATTATTTTTGTAATTAATTATATTCATTAGCACTATGTGTCAGTACCGCACTGACCCTTCTCTCTTAAATGGCTCTGGGCTTGCCTATCCCGCACTTTTTCTTAGTATAACAGAAAAACTGTGTTCAAGTGTCTTTTAGTCTCGGAGTACACAGCCATGAAACTCTCTCGTGTGAAATAATATTTAAGTGCTCAAGAAACAAGATTGGGACGCCCCAGCTATCATCTCATCCCTCCAAGTACTCTGTCACCATTCGCAAAGGTAGGCTCATAGTAAATTAATTGTTTCTCTTGTTTTATAATTAAAGCGTGTGAACAAAATCTCGCCTGTTAACAACGCACAACTACAATATGAGTTGAGGCTAACTATTTCAAGAAACAGCGTGTGAACAAAATCTCGCCTGTTAAGGCTGTGCAAGAGTGAAAATATTTTATTTTATTTTCTTATTTTTATGATTGTGAGCCTTTTTAATAGAATAAAAATATTAAAATAAGTAATAATAGAGCAAAATTGTTATGTATTTTTTGTTTAAATAGTTATAATGCTTAATTTAACTTAATAATACTAATTCGTATCCAAGTATTAAGAAATACAAGCAAAAGCCTTAAATTTTTTTGTGGATGTACGGATAGTATAGCACTATATGGTAAGCATATTTTAGGAACGGTATGTACCATATTTTCCAAGATACTAATTTTTATTTAATAAATAATGAAACTGAATCGGCGGCAGACCTTCTCATTCTTTAACAAATAAATTTCCTATTAGAAAACTACTTTGTATCTTGAAATTAAATTTAACTCTCCTTATTTAGCAATAAATACTGGTTCATTTGACATTTTTAATATAATCGTTACTATCATATTTTAAAAACTGGATAGGAAATGGCCCGAAATTATATGATTTTCACAGAAATAAATACAGCCAAACCGGGCCGTACCGTTGAGAACCAAACACAGGTAGGAGTGACCGCTTGTGTTTGATTGACAGCGGCGGGCGGGTGGGGAGATATGAGGGGGATGAAGATCATTAGCAAACTTTTCAAAACCAGCTGAGAAAAGTATTGAGGTACAAAACCATACCAAGAGTAATATTATGATATTTTAGACTGTTCTTGCCTGTTAGCTATTTAATGTGTGAAAGCTGTACAGTCTATTGTTACCAGTATCCTTTGACATTGTTTAGTTTTATATTTTAGTTTGAGCGTAGGCTACCATTTAACTGGCATAAATATAATTATATTAATCAAGGCCGTAGCCAACAAATAATTTAAGGGGGTGGCCCATCCCCCAATTGATGGAGGCTAGGACAAATTTTAAGTATTAAACTCCTCTAAAAGCATTTTTTATGGCAACATGACACCATAACTGCCATAGACTAGAAAAAAATCAAAATATTAAACACCTCTAGAAGCTCTCTGAAGTATTTTTTATGGAAGCCTGACACCATAGCTGCCGAAGGCTAGAAAAAATTCTAATTATTAAACCCCTCTGGATGCTCTCTGAAGTGGTTTTCATGGTAACACAGCCCCCTAATTTGAACTTTTACATTAATTTTGGTATTGTTTCAACCATAAATAAAGCAATATATATTGTTCATAAAATTTCTCGACTATGGCCTTGATATTAATCAACTTTAATGTGAATTTTGCTATGTACAAAATGTCTAAGCCTCGTTCATTTCCAAGTAAAGTATGCAAAAGAAGAAAACGATACAGAGATTTAAAGAGATGGAGAATCCAGAAAGAAGAACCATAATTAACCGGAAACAAATTTGAATCACTTAAAAGGTAACTGTAGTTTGAAAATATTACAACTAATATTTGTATTTTGTGTTTGTTAAAGTATATTTAGGCGTATTTTATTTATTTATCTTCTAAAAAAAATTCTGCGAATATGCCAAAAATGTGCCAAATTATTTATGTTGATAAATAAATTGTAAAAAAAAGTACAGTCTTGTACATGAAATGTGGCTGCGTTAAATTGGTTCCAAAGGGAAATGATGGCAAGTTTTTGTAATCGAGTGTGTTGGCTACCTAAAGTTTAAAATAGTCCTTAGATGTATCCAAAATATAAGGTGTTGATTGTATTATAATATAATTTATAAGTTATGGGTTAGTGATTATAAGCCCTAATCAGTATGCGTGCTAAGTAAATTACACGTTTTTCTGGTTTATTAGTGGGTGGGAGGTAGGGTGTCCCAAAAAAACGGAATTAATTTTTTTTTTCGCATACCCTCTTATTTTTTTCCTTTTATGTCAAAACAATTGTAAATAAAGTTTCATGTAATTTGAACTACGGCAACCCGTGCCGACTTGCATATAAACGTGTCAGTCAGTACATGTATACTTGAGCAAGCGAACGCTGACGACACTTGTCTGTAGCGGAGCACCCAACAGCTGCAAATGGTAAAGATAAAACAAAAAAGATAAAGGAAGGTTTTGGAATGCTTCGTCAGTGAGATTGTGCAGCCCGTGAAACGTGTCAGTACCAGTTCACTCAGGACAGCGCACGTCTACGTGTCAATGTGCTTATAATTCCAAGTTGTTTAGTTAGTAAATGTTTGTATAGTTTTTAATAAGTGAACAGAACATGGCAGTGGAATTGCGTAGTTCTAAAAAAGTGATATTTTTAATAGGTAATATAAGACATCAAATAACGGGTTCAAAACTTCCGTCTAATGGACAAGTTCTCGCAGTTTTGTTTTACAATATTCGAGAAGTGAGTTTAAGTGTTAATGAAAGTGCAAATCTCGCTATTCGCGAATGTATTATATTTTGGGAAAAGGCACGCATACCTACCAAATCGTTGCCAAATTGTGTGAGGAAGCTTGTTAATATGTATCAAGTTTGGAGAGACTTACAAAAAAATGCAAAGAAATTACAAGACGTATTCAAGCGGCGACAACAAGAATTTGTAATTAATTTAGACAATTTGTTCGACATTGCACATGCTGATGCACTTCAATTAATGAAAATAGAGGAAGATAGGATGTTCTTGCAGCGCCAAAGAGAGCCGGGCCGTCCCGGTCACTTAGGTGGAGTGGATAAAAAACTGGCCAAAAGAGAGGAAAGGGCGCAACTGAGGGCTGTCAAAGAAGACAATCGGCGAATAAAATATCTTTCCGATTCAACATCCTCAGCATCATACGAACCATTGCAAGAAGATTCCTCTTCGAATTCTAGTGAAAATATGGATTCAGAAGATTTCCCAACACTGATCGAAAGCTCAGAACCTGGGACAAGTAAATCAGTATTGAGGAAAGACTTTATTACTCCAAAGTTAGTTGCTGCATTAGACAGGTGTCAGTTAAGTATGCGAGATTCTGTGTTTATTCTTGAAGCTACTATTGATGCGTTTGGATTTAACATTGACGAATTTCCGATAAGTAAGTCTTCAATTCAACGAATCCGAACAGAAAAACGGAAGGAACGTGCGGAAAACATAAAAATTGATTTTCAAAACGAGGTACCGGATGTAGTGACCTTACATTGGGATGGCAAACTGTTGCCTGCTTTGAGTGCTCGAAAATCGAAAGAAGAACGCTTGCCTATAGTTATTTCATTTGGACTAAAAGAACAACTCATTGCTGTGCCGATACTGGATAATTCCTCAGGCAAAGAACAGGCGCAGGCTATTTGGAAGGCGATCTTAGATTGGAATCTCGAAAACAAGGTCCAAATTCTCTGTTGTGATACTACGGCTTCGAATACAGGTCGTTTTAATGGTGCTTGTACGCTCCTCGAGCAAAAATTTGATAGGGAAATGCTTTTTTTCGCTTGCCGCCATCATGTATACGAACTGGTGTTAAAGGCCGTATTCGAAGTGAAAATTAAACAAGTGGCAACAAGCCCCGATATTCCACTCTTTAAAAAGCTCAAAGAGAATTGGAAAAATATCGATACCACTAAAATACAGTGCTATAGAGAAACAGTGGAACTGTTCAGAACCGTACCCGAACTTGAAAATTTGCTGGACTTTTACCGAGATGAACTTAAAAATGTTATGGTCAGAAAGGACTATCGAGAATTGATCGAACTTTCTATGGTATTTTTAGGTGGAGATGCAGAAAAAAAAATTAAAATCAGACCTCCGGGTGCCATGCACCAAGCTAGATGGATGGCCCGAGCGATTTACTCCCTAAAACTATCGTTATTTAGTTCTCAGCTGAAATTAAACACCAAGGATAAGAAAGCACTGTTAGATGTCTGCTTGTTTATTGTAACAATCTATGTTAAACCATGGCTTCAATGCATTTTGGCAGTTAAAGCACCCTACAAAGATTTGTGCTTTTTGAAATCTTTGAAAGCTTACGAAAATGTTAATGAAAATATCTCGAAAGCTGCTTTACAGAAATTTCTCCAGCATTTATGGTATTTGACTGATGAAATAGCAGTATTAGCACTTTTTGATGATGATGTGGACGAAGAAACAAAATTAAAAATGGTGGCAAATTTACATAGAGAAAATTTCTCGACTCATGAGAAAAGATACATTCCATCGAAGGAAGAACTTTGTGGTTCATTGTATGGTGAGTTTGATACATTGATTTTGTAATTGTTTATTTAGTTATTTATTTATATCAGACAATTGTTACTTGTTATTTTTTTTTTACAGAAAAAAGCATCGATGATTTCATATCAGTCAAAAGCCATTCATTGTTTTCTAGACTTAAAATTGATGATAGTTTTCTCAACGAGAGTCCCTCTTCATGGGAGAATAACGCTTCTTTTCTAGACGAAAAAAAGACTATATCAGTACTTAGAGCAGTGAACGTTACAGCTGAAAGAGCGGTAAAACTAATGCAGGACTTTCATGGACTAATAACGGTTGAGGAGGAACAAAAACAATTTTTGTTTCGTTGCGTACAAGAACACACGAAGATATATCCTGACTGTAAAAAGCAAACATTGAAACGAAAATATGTTCAGTAATGCTTCTTTTACTGTAATATGTTAATAAATATCTGCTTTGATTAATATGGTGTCTTATGTACCAAAGAAACATACATTTTACCATCTTTCCATAGTATTCCCCGTACAAGATCTCACGTTCAAGTTTGAAGTAAAGTCGGCACGGGTTACCGTTATCTTATTGCAATAATATATTTTATTTGAGTTACTGAGATGAAATAGAAAAAAAATAGAGGGTATGCGTATTCGACTTTGCAAAAAAAAATTTTTACCTTGTATCTTGGGACACCCTAGTGGGAGGTCAAGGTTTGAATTCCGACTTGCTGTAATCTACCAAAGCTTCTTTTAGTAACAGTTTCCCACGCTTCCTCCACACAAACCCGGTACATTTCTTCTCTATTCTACTTTACTTACTCTTACCCTATTATAATAACTAAATGCGAATAGCTTAGATGAATGGTAAGACGTTCTGTAATAAATAAATAACTATGTAAAAAAATTTGATGAAGATGACGAATTAGAGGATTTACCACCGAATGTGGAACATCCTTCACTCGTTAGTGAAAACACTATTTCAAAATATGAATATAATAATGAAAATACCTTACCACCACTTTTCATAGAAAATTGAAAGGTTGAAAGAATACAGTATTCTTCCACTACGGGTCACCGAATTATTCATGTACGTTAGGCCACTCACCATAAACTAGAAAAGGAAAAGGGAAATGGGCTTGAATTTACTCAGACGATGACATGGGAGGGAACTTGGTAAAATCCTAGTGGCCCCCCTGATGGAAATGTCTAGGCACACCACTGGTTTAACGAAAGGGTAAATTTGATGGACAAAGATAGAATGGAACAGGCATAATGTAGTAGGTGTCTAGATTAGTAATATATTTAAAAAAAATACTAACATACAATAAATGTGTTTCAAAGAGTAAAAGCTAAAGCGTCTTAGTTCAAGTCTTTGTATCTTTTTATAAACTCGAACTCAAAAAACTAGTTTTCACAATTCTGTTTGTCCCCATGTCTATCTGTCAACCTGTCCTTGGCCACGGATCGGATACGGTTTGATTGAATTTTTCAAACTTGATATTTATAAGTTATAGGGCAATATCTCAACACGTTTATTTTATTTTGACCTTAGCCTTCAAATTAAGGATAGTTTATAAATGAGAGATTTTTTAATGCAATTTTTGTTTCAAAACTGGATCTAAAGATTCTGATTAAAATGCAAACCTAGGGAGTAATTTATCTCACAAATAACAACATAGAGGCTATTTGGTTTTTGGTCAGTAAAATTTTGAAGTGTGATGAGTGATTTTTCAAAAACTTGAAATATTTTAAAAAGATAGCCGATGATTCAGTTCCCAATTGATATCTTGGGAATGTCTAACATGACAAATAACATTTTATAAGTTTACTTGTTTTTTTAATATATTGTCATTTGTGGGTAGTTTATCGAAGAGTGCTTTTTCAAAAACTTGGGGGAAAAAATCGCTTTGACGATTTGGCTCTAAATAGATATCTTGAACTTGTTTGAGATTAAAACAACACAGTGCTGCTGGCAACAGATATATTAGCTTATATCAAGTAATATTTTGTCAATAAGTGATTTAACAATGTTACTCCAGGCCGCCACCGTGGTTCGGATTCCACGTTAAACTGTAGGTCCTTCATTTCATATCACAATCACCCTACCATTACACATTAGCGTAAGTGCGTATAACCCGAACGGGTAGTAAGACGTGGTGCTAATAATAATAATAATATTAATAATAATATTAATAATAATATTAATAATAATATTAATATTATTATTAATATTATTATTAATATTATTATTAATATTATTATTAATATTATTATTAATATTATTATTAATAATATTAATAATAATATTAATAATTAATAATAATATTAATAATATTAATAATAATAATAATAATATTAATAATATTAATAATAATAATATTAATAATAATATTAATAATAATATTAATAATATTAATAATATTAATAATATTAATAATATTAATAATAATAATAATAATAATAATAATGATAATAATGATAATAATGATAATGATGATAATGATGATAATGATGATAATGATGATAATGATGATAATGATGATAATGATGATAATGATGATAATGATGATAATGATAATGATGATGATAATGATGATAATGATAATGATGATAATGATAATAATAATGATAATAATAATGATGATAATAATGATGATAATAATGATGATAATAATGATGATAATAATGATAATGATAATGATAATGATGATAATGATAATGATAATGATAATGATAATAATAATAATAATAATAACAACAACAACAACAATGTTACTTGTAATTAGTTGCGAGGTATATATCCAAAGTAATATTTTGTTAAGACGTGAATTAAGTATGTTACTTGTAATGAATTGTGAGAGATAGAGCTAAAGTAATATTTTGTCAGTAGGTGATATGAGTGTTATTTATAGTTAATTGTAGTTAATTGTGATGGATATACCGCAAATAATATTTTCAGGGTGTCCACTCACCAGTAAAATTGGGAAAAATCCCGGGAAATGTTCTTGAAAATTTGCCATCATTTGAGAATTTAAAGGCGAGGACCACTATAAATAGTTTTTTGGGCATACACATTTAAACATTTGCCATGGGGAAAACCACTTTAAATATATTCTGGAAAAATTAAATTAAAAATATTATAGGTAAGGAAAACTATAATTAGCGTTTAGGGGTATCCAAATCTCAAAACAGTTCTAGAGGAGGATCACTCCAAATATCTTGGAAGGAGTCTAATTTTCAAAATATTACTGGACAAGGACTTTTCAAAATGGATTCTAGGGGTATTCAATTTTCACAAAATATATGGTGTTGAGTCCCCAGATCTCCTATTAATTGGAAGAAAGTTCCTTTATAAAAATTGTATACACTCCTACACAAATAAAGTTTCACCGCCACTGGGTGAAGCACCTTTTGTAAATGTATAGGCCTATGAATACTACTGTTTATCTTGCCTAATCTCCACTTGTATTTGAGCACACATCACACGTGCAATAATGGCCTTTTGATCCGGACCTTTAAAAAATATATGTTGAGAATGTAGAGTAATATCATGGATGTACCCTCGTTTTCAGTGGGGAGAGAAATGTCTTGTCTATGGTGGATCGTGGTAAAGTCTCCCAACAGGAGTTGGTCAGCATTTTTTTTTTTTGCATGGACACATCTAATAAATTTGTGTAGTACTGCAATCTATGGTGGTAGAACCGAGTGTGGTGGGGGCAAGAGGGACCTCGTTCCCCTGAAAATAATCTCAGATGGAATAAATCTCACCCCCCTAAATATATTTTAAATCCTCTGATACAATCGAATATGAAGTTGAAATATCTTGCATTAACCACAAAATAACTTCTATATACATTCAATCATCAAAAGTTTTCCAGAGAAGATCACTTCAAAGTTTCTAGAGGCATCTAATTTTCGAAAAAAATTCAAGCTAGGAGCAGTCTAAATATCTTCTAGAATCACCTAAATTTTAAACATTTTTGGAGGAGAACCCCTTCAAATAGCTTTCAGGAGATCTAAATTTAAAAAAGTAAACTGGTTGAGGACTATTAAAAATAGCTTCTTGAGGTATCCAACTTTTAAAAAATTTCCGAAGGACGCTACTCAAAATAGGTTCTAGGAACATCCAAAGTTCTAAATAATTTGTAGGGGGGACTATTCTAAATATCTTTTAAAAGAGTATAGTTTCAAAAAAGGGTGAAAGGACCACTTCAAATTAGGGACAGATCAAACGATAAGTGGAGTGTAGAGAGGGGTGATTGCCCTTCTTGGAATAAATTAGCCCTCTTCTAGATGTAGTTCACACCTTCTGATATTCTCAAATAGATTCTAAATACATTCAATTAAAAAATAATCCAGGTGAGAATCTTTCCAAATAAAGTAATATTTAATCAGGAGATAACAACGTTAATAAGGCTACTTGTGAGTGATGTGGTTAGAGAATTGTGTATATTTTTGTTGATTATTTTATCGTAATAAAAATAATAACTTTAATATTTTTATTAATTCCTTGTATTTTCTTCTTAGAGAACATACCTTTTCTGCTATTATTTTACAATAATTTGGTTAACATTTTCACTGTATATTATGTATATGATTGGTGTATTTACCAACATTTAATTATTTTTATTTGTACATTAAACAGAAGGGACATTGTTTATTTAATGTTATGTAAAGCGCACTATTTTAATCGATTGGCATTGTTATTATTAACGAATGACAGACGTTCACTGTAATGTGACTAAATATATAGTGGAAAAAGAACACCTGGATACAAAAATAGAACACCTAGCTTTTGGCTTAGCGAGTTCTTTATTCGCTATGTATTAACTTGTGGTCCACTATTATATGGATCCATCTCAACGTTTGTCTGCCAGTTGTTTTTTGTCGACCAGTTGGCTGTCTATCACTTTGTGGTTCTATGTACGTATTTTTCGACGAGTCGACGGCCACTAGTTACCTAGTCTATCAAATGTTTGTTAATATTTTGTCGATCAGATGGTCGTCTAGCACATGGTCCTACCCTTATCAACAACTTGGTCTAAGTACTACTTCGTATAGATTTCTTGTCTATCGATCACTTTGTTCACACATATCGACCAGTTTATTGTTGATTAGTTTTATGCACCCAAATTGGTCAACTATTCGTGTGTATATCACTTTGTCCTCGTATGCATGGGCTAGTCGACCTGTAGGTCATAGTAGGGTCAGATAATTAACCCACCAATCATTCCAAATATTTGTATACTTTTTGTCGACCAATTGGCTCTTTATCACATGGTCCTACTCACATCGACCATGTGATCGACACTGCTTTTGCATGACAGTCACTTGTCTGTCGACCACTTTTTCCACACATGTTAACCAGTGTGCTGTCGATCAGTTAGCTGGAGCCCCAATTGGTAGGCCAGTTTGCTGTCCCTTTGCCCACCTAAGCATGAACTTGTCAACCAGTTGTTCCAAATCGTGTCGGCCACATGTCTCTAACCTTCGAGATATTTTTTACAGCTTAACGACCAGTTTGTATTATGACAGTGTAAACAATATGAACCTGTAACTAATTTTGTTTACAAATACAACTATAGTACTTAGGCCTAGAAATTTAAATCATATCATTAATGGCATTCAGTCCTAGTTAATTATAATTGTGTCCAAAAAATATCAAGATCATTACACTTATTGTATTTCGTTGAATATCAAATTTTTTAAAAGTGTTTATTTTAAATGAAAAAAACCTTTAGTTAATGTCATTTTTATCCCACATAATCCAAAAAGTGTATTTAATTTTGTATATTAACTTGTTGGAGTATGTAATCATCTTTACAAACCTCACAGTGAATTTGTTCTCATTAACATTAAAAATCATATATTTATTTGAGTTTCCCTGGCTAGGCCAGGGGAGGATCCAGGTGGGGTTGGGTGCAATCGTCCCCTCCTGCATAGAAAATAATCATAAATATTGAAACCAATACTTTAAAGTTGTAAAGAATGACTTACTAACACCTTCCTCATCCTATCACCTACACGACCTAATCAAAATTAGGCAACATCTCTTTCAACTTAGCTCTAGAGCAAAGAAAAGGGATTAAAACTAAAATTTTCCAATATTTATATTAAGTTTAGTATTAAAATACACATTTTTTCTTTTATTACTAAAACACTTTAGACCTATGTAAAGTGTATATTTATTACTTTTATTGTGACGGCGACTTTTTGTTTTATGTTATTTTTGTATTAAAATTACAAATTGATTAATCCAAATTGTGTTCTTTCTTAAAGTATTATTATTATATTAATTGTTAATTTCAACTAGTTTTTTAAACTCGCAATATTATAATTAAAATATTATAAATTAAAATCTTTATTAATCAAAATTATTAAATGTATCCTTGAAGGAGCCTTGTGAAAACCAATTCACCCCTACAACTAGACCTGGATCCACCCTTTGGCTAGGCGTAGTTAAAAGTATTTGTCCTTCTAACGGTAGCATTGTATTCCACCAAACCTCTCTGTAAACATTCCCTGTTAGGTTACTAATCCCCTCTTTCTTTACTTTTATTTTTACTCAAAGCGAGAAGTTAAGTAAGAGTGAGAGGTAATGATACTGTCTCCCTCTTTAAGCGGGCCGTCACGAGCACGACAAACCGATAGTACCACACTCTATCGGAATATATCTGTCCCTAGCAGCCTGTGTACATCGTTAACAACGCACAACTACAATATTAGTTGAGGCTAACTATTTCAAGAAACAGCTTGTGAATGACCGTTCAAACAGAAATCTCACATGGACTGCTAATTACTTGGGGTGTCTGTGATAATACAGCTGGAATAGCCGCTGTGTGTTATGTGAACCCGTTATTGTCAACTAAGCTACAATTCCTTACAAAGTTTTGATCTAGTGAGCCAACTTGTAATTTCAGTGCATATTTCTATGTGATACAAAAATCAAGTCATTCAGTAAACTCTGCATATTTAAGTCTGAATATGTTTTGTAGTCTTAAGTATACATATCTATAAATCGTATAAATACTAATATTTAATATTTATAGATGAATTAGTATCAATAAGCAATTGTTGAATTGTGTTGATTTTAATGGTACTTTAAGCATATGTATATAGAGTATGCGTCTAACTATGGTAAAATCACAGCTTTAAGTTTCTTGCCCTCAAAGCTTGCTCATAAAAATACATTCATGGTGTGTAGCATTTCATAGAAGAAAAGTCTTTTGAATGGCGAAAAAAAAGCCTGTACAAATGGCCTTAAAGATTCAGACTACTTTTTTTACTAACAGTCTACAATTGTCAATAATTGTAGAGCGAAAAGTCATAAGGGTGTAAGTGCCAAAAATATGAAAACTGAGTTTGACACATCCAAATGATCTATGTGCCAAGGCCATTGCTCAGCCAAAGGGTAGACATGCCCATGCTGTGTTCGTTTGCGCCACCTATAGATGGGGTTGGGTTTAAGTCACTCAACGAGTTCAGTTCAAAAAGGTGTATGTGCCACAACACCATTTTTGGTTTAATAGTCTCTGATTATCTGATTATATGTATCTTAATCTTGTTCATAGTTGGTTATATCTTTTTAATGTTGTTAAAATAAGTGAACCAAGAACAATTTCAAGGTTGTGGGTGGGGAAATAACCAAAACCAAAAACTTCAAAGAAAACTAAAAAAAAAAATCTCTGTTGATAAAACCATACCTGAAACAGAAGTATCTTCACCACAGGTTAGTTTATTTTATTATTTATTCAACAGTAAATTAATTAATTATTTAATTGTAAATTTGGATGGCACATTGTGGTTGCTGTGAGTTATAATAAATGCAATCATGAGATGTTAAAAATAAATGGCATATTATTATTATTATTATAGTTTATAGGCCCATCAACACAATGAGGTCATTAGGGCCTTGAACAATATTAAAAACATGTTAAAATCCCCTTAGGAAAGAGACATAATAATTCACCTGCAGAATATACAGGTGAATACACAATATACAAAACGATATATGATATAAATATGAAAATAATAGATCTCACCCTCAATATGATAAAATGCCCATTTGAGACACTCCATGGGAGTGCTCTAATGGGCTATTGGTCCAAATTGAGTGAAACACCTGCTAAATAAAACCATAGGAGTATCACTCCAATAAAAATACAAAACAAACATATTAAAACAATGTGTATGTTAAATAGCCATGACCAACATGTTAAAATAATAATCTTTTAAAAAGACAAAACAAACATGTTAAAGTGTACTAACATTGTTAAAACAACAAAACAAACATATTAAAGTATCATAGAATGTTAAACGTTCTCAATATGGGATAAAATCCAGATGAGTCACTTTACAAAAGTGACTCAAATGGCACTAAAAGGATTCGCCTGGTGTATAAAATGGAGTAAACAAATAACTCCTTCTGCACTGTCGCGTAATAAAAAACGAAGGCCACCTTTAAAATCATGAGCCAGGTGATTGAGACATACTTGTGAAACTCCAACAATATGTGGAAACCTGCTTGGACCTCCTTTGGAAAGGTAGGTGTCACAAAAGTGAGGAGACGCATGTCAGTTTTTCTCTCTTGTCCATTATTTTTTATGACAATACAGTACACTTCGGTTACGTGCTGAGGGAAAAGCTCCTCACAGATATCCTCAATGCTCACGCAGTCAAGGTCATTGCAAGTGACCACTCCCTTGCAAACATTGAGGAACCTGTGAGGTTCCTTCACCGGTATACGAGACGTATTACTCGATGGTATTTCAGAGATCGCCATTACTCCTTAGGACTGAATGTCAGTCAGCTTTTGTATTATGATTGATACATCAGATTGTTTCACCATTTATCACTCTTTCGAGGATAAATGGGCTTACTCGCTTTAGGCTTTCTACGTTAACAGGGCTGGACGGCCTTACCCATTTCCGCCTCTTATCAATATCATGGCCCTGTCAGTGTCAGGAGAGAGGTCATCGCAGCAAGTGGGTGCAGGAAAGTGCCAATTCTACGTCCGGGCCCTCATAAACTCAACTGGTCTTTTCTCAAAGTAGGGTACCCGGTTATTGTCATCCCTAAGGCCCTTCTACTAAGGTATTACAATCAGCGCACTTTCATGAAGGAGCTCCAAAGCAGTGGTATCCAATTATAAACCAAGGAGAGCCGTATTAGCTTCCAAGGTCGTCAACGAAGGGGCCAAAAGTCTCTGTGCAGGACTGAATGGCAGGGGAAGGGAAGAGAGGTAAGGAAAGAGAAAGAGAAGGAAAAGGAAAAAGAAAGAGAAGGAAGAAGAAAAGGAGGTGAAAAGAAAGTTTAAGATAGATTTGTGCTGCAGGCGGTATGTCCTGCACAGAAGCCTCTCCTTTTAGTCACCTCTTACAACAAGCAGGGGCTACTGAGGGACTATTATAAATCCTGTCCTGCAGGGGGGGCCCTCATAATTGATTGGAAACAAGTTTTTGTTTATCCATGTTAACCCACTCCAACATGTACTACGTGAGGCGTCTTGGTTGTTATAATTTTGGGATACATATGTTCACATGTGGCCAAACTGAATGACAGTTTGATGTGTGTATGGGATGAAGGCGAATCGTGAAGAGGGCCAAACCAAATTGCATCGTGTTTATTAAAATCCCTAAATAATAATTAATTATGTATTTTGAACGATAACTGCACGGGACAAAATAAGAATCACACGATTTTATTCTTATATGTGTATCTTGTTAATATTGGCTTGTTTGAGAGAGAGAGTGAGCACACATTTTTGTCAGTTGACCATAGCTCCTCTGCCTGTGATAAAGATTTAGCATTGATTGAATAAAGAAAGAAAGTCAGCAAATGCTTTGTTATAGAACATGTCAAAGCGGTATTTGAAACTGTTAGAATAGTTCATCCTTTTCGGGTTGTCAGAATATTTGAAGATTCCTTGTTGGATGTTGATAAGGCATACAAGGATTGTTTAAATACAACAAAATTACAAATGTCCAAGGCAGTGTGGTTGAAGGTATTTAGACAATATCCTGGTAAAGTAATGATGAAGCAAACTTTTGGTGATAATGAGGAATGGAGTTAGATAAATATTTTGAATAAAGTGATAACAATGGCAGACAATGAGTCATATGTTATTCATGGACTGGAGATAGAAAGAGGAATTTCGGCAGAGAAAATATGAGATTTGAAGAAGATGATAGAGTATATTGATGAAGGATTCCATGCATTTTACAATGAAATTATTCAGAAGTAATTATTAATACTGGGATTTGTGTTGTTTTGTTCACTAGTTATTTTGAATACTTTTTTTTTGTTTTCATTACATATCAATTTCCTTAATTCAACTGTAATTGTGCTCATATCAATATAGTTAAACTATTTATACTTCATAAGGTGTATATTTATCAAACCCTTTTGTTATATAAATAGAACGGACTTACACCCTTTTGACGTATCATATCCTATGGACTTAAGCTGTTTCTTTTCACATTATGTTTACAATTTTTTTACTGTAAGATGAAGTATGAATTTGTAGTTAGTACTATTACAAAAACTTTTCTCATAAATACAATAATAGAGTGGAATACTAACTTTAGGGATATTTTGTTTTTTCTAAAAAACAAAAAGTTTTATTTGATTATCTCAAAATTATATTTTTGGCACTTACACCCTTATGACTTTCCACTCTACCATAATTGTGATATCAACATTTAATAACACCAATAACTTAGTTTAGCTGGTAGCTGTGTAGTGAGCTAAGGGTCCTGGGTTCGATTTGTAACATGGCTGTAAAACTGATTGTTGGGGAAATGTGGGTTTCTCCTTTCACAGTGATGAATTAGCGGCCAAGGCTGGATGTTGTGTCTGTTCTAGATTTAAGTTAGTTTATAAGTCGTTGGTACAAAAACACCTGAGATAAATTAAATTAAATGATGTAAAAAGTTAAATGGTGATTTATTTCTAAAGAAATCTATTATTATTAACTACTAAGGTATTTGCAATAAGTAATACAACTTTATTACATTTTATAGTTAAACATGATTTATCCATTGATTTGAGATATTTGTATGCATAGTATCCCTAACAAGTGTGATTCCACACAAATGAAATGAGACACAAAGTGTTGAAGCATTCTGTACATGTGATCAACTAAAATATTGGTAAGCAGAGGAGACCGAGGAAATGCCAGTCATCTTAATAGCAGCCTTGTTTATTAAAAAATTAGTAACAAAAGGTGCTGCCATCTAGCAGCCTGACACTTAAGTAACACACAAGTCAATGTGCATGTGTGAGTGTGCCTTCACTTTATAAAGCAACATGTCTATATATCAAAGTTTCAAAGTTATTTTTCTTACTTGGAAAAAAGATTCCTGCTTTTTTTAGTTTTGAATCTTTAGTTTGTTTTTTGGCATATTAAAGGTATGATTTTATAGCTGTATGTAAATATATATATGTAAATTAATAATCATAAACCCACGTTTACAAAATAGTCTAGTAAAAACCAGATGGAGACTGATGTTCAGAAATTTCCCCATTGTGATTGTTATTACCCTAACAGTTTTTGAAAGTTTATTTTATTTTATTAACTTAGATGCTCAAAAATTACAAACAAAAAATGGCAAGGAGCAATGGACTGTGGATGATCTATCAGCATCTATTATTGACAAGAAATATGGGAAATCCATCTGAAGAGTTTCTATGGATCATGGTAGGAAGTCACTATTATGTTGTGTTACAAATACATCGTGTATCCATTACTTCACATTTTTGGTAAAAAATACATTGCAAGTCCATCACGTCGCGTTCCCCCCCACCTCTTTACCCACAGCTAACCCTACTCTGACGAACAACCAATAGGAATGAAGGGGCGTATATAAACAATTACATCGTGTTACAGTTACCGGTTGTAAAAACAGTTAAAAGAAAAATGTTAACGTAATCAATAACAAATAGTTTCTTGATAAAATTTGGTTGCCAAAAGTGACAAAAACCCAATAAAATAATGGTTTTGAGATCCTATTATGATTGGGTAAATAGATACATGAGAGTAGATATGCTAACTTTTAGCATGTCTGTAAGAGATGAGTACTTTTTAAATTTAACTACCTGCTTAACTTCAAGATGAGAGTCGGGTACACTATCCTTGTAATCAACTTTGCCAACAAGGGGAGTCAGGCACATTATTCTTTAAACCAGACCTACCTTTATAGTGAGAGTTATAGGGAAGAGTCAGGCACACTATCCTTGCAACTAGCCTTTCTAAAAAGTGAGAGTCTGAGACGTGCCAGATTGAGGACAATGAGAAAACCACACGATATTATAGAATGCAACCGTCAACTGGTGTCTGGGAGCTATTCTCTCACTGATTATTTACGTCAACTGTCACACTCTGTGCGAAACCTGGTAGACAATGTGCTAACACACCCTCTGGAGCCTCAAATAGAATATGGAGAAATAAATAAGGATAATGTAGCTGGGTCTCAGGAAGGCAAGTATTTTTTAGTTTTATATAATCCAACAACACATATCGTGAACCCATGTTAGCAAGTGAGGTTAGATGACCACCGTACAGTGAACGGTGTCTTGGTATGATTGAAGATTTGTGTTATGTGTATTAACACAGGTGTAGCTTCTGTTGCTGAGCAGCCTGCCCTAGCCCTTGTCAAAATTCCCTGTGGACGCTTTGTTTTGTGTAGCAGGTGTGCCGAGGGGCTACCTAGGCATGCACTTGATTACCATTGCCCTTACTGTAGAGGGCAAATAGAGAGTATTATACGGGTGTATCTCAATTAAAAAGTGGCATTTCACTTAAGGGAAAGGAGGGTAAACGTACTCACATTTTTTTTAAATTCCAACTACTATTGAAACATTAGTTCTCACAGTGGTCTATTGTTTGTCTCAATATAACTGAAGGTTGTGTATAGGTCTATGAAACATCAGTTAACACATGGGTCTATTGTTTGTCTCAGTGAAAATTAATAGTTTTTATGAACAATACTTATTCAAGGGTAGTTCATTTATAATCAATATTTGAAGATGAATTACAAACCATAATAGTTTATCTTAAAAAGGATGTAGGCCTACCATTTACTTTAGTAGTTTAACAATATCATTATAAATTATTTTGAGAGCTATAAATGAGGCTATTAGCACCTGCATTTGTGATTGTTGTTACATATAAAACCAATGTTTTTGTGTTTGTTTGATGTTCAAAACTTAAATAAACTTCCCCATAACCGAAATTCCTAGGCAACTGGATCTACAACACTCCTAAAATAAATACACCATCATTTTGTTTTTTACTTCTCTGGAAAAAATTGTCTAGATAAAAAGGTATATTTTTAATTTGTAAATTATATTCTTATTTTATCATTTCATCTTTGCTTTTCGTTGCACCACAGCAACTTGAATTTACAAATTCAAGTCTCCCGGTTATTTTTTAAGGAAATTATATTTCCGGCAAGCTAGAAACTCTCCTCCTCCCAAGGGAAGTCAGTTGACCGTTCATTGGTTGTATGTCTGAGTAGGATTAGATGTGTGTAGAGAGGTGGGGGAACACGATGTGATGGATCTGCTGTGTATTTGTTCCCAAAATGCAATGTAATGGACATGCGATGTAAATGTGTACACTAGATCACGGTATATCCTATATAACCCCTGCTTTCATCCTATGCCAGGTAGCAGATGGCTCCAACTTTAGGAGTGGATGGAGCACCCAATGCTCTGCCCAAAGAGATGTCTGGCCTAATTAAGGACTGTTCGTCCAGTGGCTTCTGCATTCAAAATAATTCTACCCTAAATTAGGAGCAGCCTGTCTTACTAATAATAGATAAACACAGCAATCAAAAAACCAAATAAGCTTATGACTTCTGTAAAGAAAACTTCATAACACTGCTGTCATTGTGACCCCACCCTTTCCAATGCTTACAGCCTCTAAACATAGTTTTCTATGGGTCACTGAAAAAAACCTTTGGCAAAGCATGCAATCTTTTTATGAAGAGCCATGCAAACAAAATAATCACAAAATAATCACAGTTTATAAAGTTGCATAGCTTTTAAACAAGGCATACACACAAGTTGTGACACTTGCTAAAAAAATTCTCTATTTGCGTGTAGTGGAAAATTTCTGATATACACAATTAAGTTCTCCGATGAAGACTTTCCATTAGAAAGAGAGTGTACCAAGGCACCCACAAACTTACTAGCTCAGTGTTCAGAGGATGTGACACTTCGGGTTTCGAGTCAACCAGAATAAATAAGGAAACACTCAGAAATTTGGACAGCAATGCCCGAAAAAGTTGTACTCAAAGAAAATAAGAAAAGAAAGAAGAGTGTTTGCAACAAAAAAACAAAACAGGAGGAAATGTGAAGGGGAAAAAAACTGTCACTGTAAAACTCCAGAAGAGAAAATTAACATTCTTGTCGTCCGATTTTGATGTGGATTGTCCAAATGAGGCCCATTTATGCCAAAAGTGTGGTAAAAGTAATGAAATGGACGAGAACGAACCAGAAGATACATCACCAAAATATGTTTACCCTGGAAATAAGGTCATAAAATATTCTTCCAGTTGATTATCTCCTAGTGAAAACTTGGCCAAAAAATTTATTTTCAAGGAAGTTGAAAGATTCAATTAAAGTTTGGTTTGTATGTTGATCCAGGTAAATGAGAAACCTATGTTCTTCCCAAAGTTGAAGATACAAGTAATGTCATTTCAGAATACATTGTTGGTAAACTTTCTAAATTTCAGCAAATTCGATCAAGGGAAAAGGTAAATTTGAGTAACAGTTTTTTTTTTGGCCCATTTACTATTTCTTTGTATATTTGTATGACAATAAATAAAACTTGGTTAATTTTTGTTTTTGCATTTTGGTATTCTGACCTCCCTCAAGCAACTTATTATATTTAATTTAAGGACACTATATTGAAGGCTGAATGGGCAGACAACTTTCCTGTGGGTAAAAAGTACTTATAAACCAAAAAACGGCTTACACATTATTCCAAATATAAACAACTGGGCCTGTGTCCTGATCTTTGCTAAATATTTATCCCACTTGGATGCCACCATTGTTATTGCTGCTAAAACCCTCAACTTTACACTCTTTTAATCTCAAGCAAATTGCATACATTATAACTCCAACCAATGAATAAATTTGCTTACAACTATATTTGAACGACCAAGTTTATTATTATTATTCGTGTTTATCGACACACTGAGGTCATTAGGGCCTTAGCATTATATGGATACATAGTAAAGTCTCCATAGGAGATACAGAATATTCACCTGTTTATATAAAAAGGTGAAGAGACAATATAAAAATACAATATAAAAAGAATAGATCTCAATATGAGAGAGAAAAAAAACATTTGAGGCACTCCATAGGAGTACTCAAATGGCTCAAGTACAATTGAATGAAACACCTGCTAAAAAAAAACCCACAGGTGTTTCACTCTAATGAAAAACAAAACAAGCATATTGAAACAATATATTAGTTAAAAAAGACAAAACTAACATGTTAAAATAGTTATTTTATTAAAGTCTATTAAAATGGATAAAACGACAAAACAAACACATTAAAGTACACTAAAATGTTAAAAAGGTCTCAATATGAGATAAAATCCAGATGAGCCACTTTATAAAAGTGACTCAAATGGCACTAAGGATATTCGCCTGGCGTACAAAATGGAGTAAACAAATAACTCCTTCAGCATTGTCGTGTAATAAAAAAACTAAGGTCACCTTTAAAATCAAGGGCCAGGCGAATAGGGGCATACCTGCGACACTCCACCAAAATGTGGTGCACACTAAGGGGAGCATCGCAAATTCATACACTGGAGGTGGATCCCCTCTTAGAGAAAATCCGTGGGTTAAAAATGAATGCCCGACGCGGAGTCTCGTCACGATGACCTCCTCCCTCCTAGACTTTCGTATAGAAGAGGGCCATCGCGACACACCGTCCCTGATGCACCGCAGCTTGTTCTGAGCAGGGGTTGAGACCCACTGCTCGTGCCAGGTGCGTAAGACTCCACGCCGAGCGTAACCCTTAAGATCTAAAAACATGACACCCAGACTCGCCTCCGGAGGTAGGCGTGCTGCCTCCTTGGCTGCCTGGTCCGCCAGTTCATTTCCTGGAAGACTAGCGTGACCAGGAATCCAGCAAAAGGCGAGCCGGGTGCTTAATGAATCAATTTTTAAAATTTGCTCATGTATCATCTGCACGAGGGGATTCCAGGAGTAGAGTGTGGACAATGCCAACAGAGCACTCATGGAATCAGTGCAGACGAGAACAGAACGGTGACTATTTCGGTATACAAAACACAAAGATTTAAAAATGGCATATAATTCAGCCGTTAAAACACTGGTTTCTTTAGGTAAACCAAATTTAAAATTGGATCCTTCCACAACAAAAGCACATTCCACGGAGGCTCCAGATTTAGAGCCGTCAATGTAGATGCGCTCAAACCCGTGAAAGCGAGTGGAGAGGAGATCATTAAAGGTCCTCTCATATACAAAGTTTGGGGTGGTCGCTTTAGGGAACTTGGCAAGATCAAAATGGCATTTCGGAGGGCCTATTTTCCAGGGACAAACTGAACCTGGTGATATGGGGATAGCCTTTGACAGCACTATCCCACACGTGTCGAAAACCGATAGCATTCTGATCCCAACCGGCCTTGTACTACGCCATTTGGTTTCATACAAGACACGGTTAGGGGGATGAAAAACAGGGCGGTAGGCAATATGATCTGGCATGCAGTGCAGTTTAGACACGTAAGATGCCAGAAGATATAACCACCGGTAAGAAAGAAGGGGCTCACCGGCGTCGGCACAGATGCTGACGACTGGACTGGTGCGAAAAGCACCGGTAGCCAGTCAAATGCCTGCATGGTGGACACTATCGAGCATCTTTAACGCCGAGGGTCTAGCTGAACCATAAACAAAACTGCCATAGTCTAGTTTAGATCTTACCAAAGCCCTATACAGGCACATCAAGGTTTCCCTATCTGCACCCCAGGACCGACCGCTAACCACTTTGAGCAGGTTTAGTGCTTTTATAGACCTCGCTTTCAAGTCTTTGATGTGGGGAATCCAAGTTAATTTAAAATCAAATAAAAGTCCCAGAAACTTTACGGTTTCTAAGACAGGTAGAACGGCATGGTTCATTAAAATATTGGGGGCTGGCTGTATTCCGCGTAATCTATGGAAGTGGACGACCGTCGTTTTGGCTGCAGAGAAGCGAAAGCCATTAAGCGATGCCCACGACCAAAGATTGTTAACACTCAGTTGTATCTGTCGTTCAGCCCTGTGGAGACTTGACGAACTGCAATAAATTGAGTAGTCATCCACAAAGAGGAATGAACGAACAGGTAAGCGCACGTTGTCCACAATACTGTTTATCGCGATAGCGAACAACGTACAGATCAATATACTACCCTGAGGCAACCCCCCCCCCCCCCCCCCCCCATTCTCTTGAATAAAATCATCGGATAAGGTGTTATTCAACCTTACCCGGAAGTGTCTATCCGACATAAAATTAGATATAAAAGAAGGAAGGTTTCCTCGAAACCCCCATTTAAAATGTTTTTTCAAAATGCCGCACCGCCAGGTGGTGTCGTACGCTTTCTCCAGATCGAAGAAAACAGCCAGAAGATGCTGCTTATGGAGAAAAGCATCACGAACAGCCGTCTCTAGACGGACAAGATGATCCACCGTAGATCGTTCCAGCGAAAACCACATTGAATATTAGAGAGCAGATTGCGGGATTCTAAATACCATATAAGTCGTTTATTTATCATTTTTTCTAATATTTTGCATACACAGCTAGTTAAAGCTATCGGTCTATAACTTGTTGGCTCTAATTTATCCTTGCCACTTTTATATATTGGGATAACGGTTGCTTGCCTCCACAGTGTTGGGAATTGACGAGATTCCCAAACACAATTGTAGAGGTCTAAGAGGAACGCCCGTCCAGCAGGGGACAGTTGGCGCAACATTTCATAATGAATATCATCCGGGCCAGAACTTGTATTGCCCGCCTGGGACAGGGCATAGGTAAGTTCCTCTTTAGTAAAGGGGAGTCATAATCCCCCCCCTCCCCCCGATTTTGGGCCAAAATCAATAGTAAGGCGCTCGATGCTGCGCTTATGCACCGCGAACTCGTTAGAGTAGCTCGCAGTGCTAGAAATAGCGGCGAACATCCGAGCCCAATACATTGGAGACCTCCATAGGGGAGGAGACAAGTGAACCGTTAGACATGAGTGCGGGTATATTATAAATGGTATCTTTGCTACTACGTACTTTACGAATGTGATCCCAAACCTTGGTTGTGGGAGTGCAAATAGTAAGGTAGAAATAAACTGTCTCCAAGACTCTCTTCTGCTTTCTCGAATAATACGGCGAGCTCTAGCACGTAGAATCCGGAATGACTCCAGATTCTCCGAAGTAGGACGTCGATCAAATATACGTAGGGCTCTTCGACGGTTAGAAATGGCCAGCCGGCACTCCTCGTTCCACCAGGGAACAGGACGGTGGCGCGGGTTTGGCGAGGATTTAGGGATGGATGTTCTCGCCGCCGCTATGACCGTCGAAGTAAATTGCCCAGCATTAACATCGACGTCAGGAGAATGGGGTTCGTCGAATACGGCGAACTCGCGGAATTTATCCCAGTTAGCATGTTTAAGAACCCATTGGGGTAACCGTGCTATACTGGGAGGATCTTGAATTTGTGAAAGCAGAATGGGAAAGTGATCGCTGCCACATAGGTCCGAGTGAACCTCCAAAAGAATTGAGCAGCAATCCCGGGGCTACATAGAGCTAGGTCGATGGCAGAGGATACACCATTAAAGGTGGAGAAGTGTGTCTGGGTCCCGGTGTTCATTAACACCAGTTCCCCGAGACAAGAATATCCTCTACCATCCTCCGCGGGCGTCTGTAAAATTAGACCCCCACATCAAGTTATGCCCGTTAAAGTCCCCCAAGATGATATAAGGGGAGGGAAGTTGTATAAAGAGGGCCTCTAGAGTCCTCTTGGAAACACGTTCACCTGTGGGAGGTAGATGCAGCATACGGTTACCTCCATAGGAAGGGAGACTCTGACAGCGATCACTTGGAGATCAGAAACAATATTATATTCTTAAGATATATAGTTCTTCGTGCAAATATAGTCACACCTCCGCTAGCCCGATCAAGAAAGGCTTGTCGGTACGATACACATCGTACCCACGAAGCATCGGGTTGTCAGTTGGGCGGAAGTGGGTCTCCAGCAAACACAAGATGGGAGGATGCAGGTAAGAAATTAGTAGTTTAATTTCCTCTATACGAGCATAGAAACCCCTACAATTCCATTGTAGTAGCGACATACTTTATTAGTATGATATTTAGATATCCTCGCAATCCATTTCACTATCCTTTAATAGTAAAAATTTGTTAAGCTCCTTTTAGGTCCTCTTGCCTTTCCCAGTCTCTCCTGGACCTCCCGCTTCAGGAGAGGCTTTGGTTTATTTTGGAGAGACTGGGTAGTCGGATCCTTGCGCGAAGGCTTTGTTAAGCCTTCGACGCTTTTTTAAAATTATTTTTTTCAGCGGTCTTTCGCTGGTCCTTCTTCAAGGCACCAGTGGGACTCGCCTTTACGGCCTCAACTGCTTTGGCACTCATCCCGGCCTCTGGAGGCCTAGAGGCGAGAGAGAGCGACCCAACAGTGGCCGCACGTAATTTATTTCCCCGAGGAGGACTCAAGGATGTTCCGGGAGGAGGACTCAGGGGTGTTCCCCGAGGAGGGCTCGAGGGTGTTCTCCGAGGGGGGCCCGGGGGAGTTTCCAGAGGTGGGATCGGGGTGTTCCCCGAGGGGGTCTCCTCGAGGGTACAGGTGGTGGAGGCGACTTTTGAGAGGGTGTCGCCACTTGTTTTATTTTTCGCATCACCATAGGTGATGCTGGTTGTTTATTTGAGTCTCGAATAGAGACGAGTGGCACAGGTCGTGTAGGAGACTTCACAATATTAACTGCGCAGTGGCAGTTAGGGCAATTTTATTTTGGCTAACAATTTGGCTGTAGGAACTTTGAAATACCGGAGCTTGCAGTGCAGTATACTCTTTGCGTGCCTGGGCATAAGGGATCTTCTTTTCTGTTTGGATCTCCAGGACTTTTTTCTCTACTTTCCAATTCGGACAGACCGAGACCAGGCAGAATGAGGACCCTTTGCAATTAATGCAGAATTTAGGAGACTCGCATGGTTGTTCGTGAGCCTCCTGTCCACAATCTGCACAGGTTGGCTTACCACGGCATCGCAGCTTCGTATGCCCAAACTCCTGGCACTGAAAACAGCGCCGAGGGTTGGGGACATACGGCCGGACCCTAAGCACGTGGAAACCAGCTCGGACCTCCTTTGGTAAGGAAGGAGTGGCAAATGTTAGAATATAACTATCAGTGTTCTTCACTACATCGTTTCTTTTGATGGTGAACCTATATACTTCGGTGACATGTTGAGGGGAAAGCTCCTCACAGATGTCCCCAATGCTTACGCAGTCGAGCTCATAGCAAGTGACCACTCCTTTGCAAACATTGAGGAACCTGTGCGGTTCTACCTTCACCTTTAAATGATTCGAGGGGCTCAACGTTATGGTAGTTATTGCCATTATTTTCGCTGTCTTAAGGTCATTTTCGGTCTGGATCATTATTGTGCCATCACGCAGTTTTCTAATTGAAACCCCAGACTCGGCAGCTCCACTTATCACTCTTTCGAGGACAAATGGGCTGACACGCCTGAGGTTCTCATTTTCATCTGTTCGAGACATAACCAGGAAGCGGGGCTGGGGCTCACCACTTCCTGGATTTTTTCAATTAAAGTGCTGGACGGCCTTACCGATTTCCGCCTCTTATCTATATTACGACCCTGCGAGGGGCCGGGCAGTGAGTTGCCAGCAGGGTTTGGCAGTATGGTGCAGCAGCGACAATTGATTCGGCCATGCCGTGATTGGGGACAACCTACCAGTACTCGGATCGTAGACCCAGGGTGATCCAAGTTGGTACTACCACATATGGCCCTGTTAACTGTCCCGACGAGAGGCCCTATACGACGCTAGACATGACAACCTTCGCATAGAGCATCGTCGAGAGAGAGGTCGTCGCAGCAAGTGGGTGTAGGAAAGTGCCAATTTACGTCCGGGCCCTCATGAACGCAACCGATCTTTTCTCAAAGTAGGGTACCCGGTTATTGTCATCCCTAAGGACCTTCTACTAAGATATTGCAACCGGCGCACTTTCATTTAGGAGCTCAAGGTAGTGGTATCCAATAATAAACAGAGAAGAGCCGAGTTAGTAGCCAAAGTCGTCAACGGAAAGGCCAAAGGCCTCCGTGCAGGATGGACGGCAGGGGGAAGGGAAGAAGGAAGGAGAGATAAAGCGAAGGGAGAAGAGTGAAAAAAAAGGTGAAAGTGAAGGAAGAAGAAAATGATGTTAAAGGAAAGATATAGGATAGGTTTGTCCTGCACGAGGTACGTCCTGCACAGAAGCCTCCCCTTTTAGTCGCCTCTTACGACAAGCAGGGGTTACTGCGGGACTATTCTGTACCCCGTCCCGCAGGGGGTGAACGACCAAGTAATGTTCTTGTATTTACCATCTAAATATTTATCCCACTTGGATGCCACCATTGTTATTGCTGCTAAAACCCTCAACTTTACACTCTTTTAATCTCAAGCAAATTGCACACATTATAACTCCAACCAATGAATAAATTTGCTTACAATTATATTTTAACGACCAAGTAATGTTCTTGTATTTACCATCTAATTCAAAATTTGAATAGATTAAGGTTTGGAACAATATGTATTAAAAATTTTGGCTCAAAGTATGACACCATCTAATATAATGTCAGGCATTTACGCATTCAACCCTGACCTGGGTGGCCACTCAAGTAAAATTCCAGCATTATTTTCAGGTTCCCTAAATACAAATTTTAGAGAAAAGATGTATTGTGCATTGCCCTGTATTTTAGTACTTAAACCTAACCATATCCCTAAAAAAAAAAAGAAGAAGATATATATAGATAAAAATAAATGGTACAGAACTTCGAATGGACTTTCTCACTTCATTGTTTAAAAATTGAGATATCAAAACTCGTAATACACTAGTATACACTAAAAAAAACCTCAGTAAAAATTGCACTATACTTACATCAAACATTTTTTTTTACTCCTGATTTTAAATTTTATAATTTTATTCTTAAAGAATTAAAGTCCTCTTTTGTATATTTGGACCAATAAAAAGATGTATATTGGGTCCACAAAGGTCAACACTTCGTATTAAAATTTCAACTTCTGGTTACATTTTATTAGGGGATGCACATCATAAGGTTATCGCATTGCTATTATTAAATTCCTCATTTCTAAATTCAGACCAATAAAAAAGGTAAATATCGACTATTGAGTCTATGATGATACAGATAGATTATTGCTGTACAAACATTTCCCTTAAACGGTTTAAGAAAAAGAACATAAACCCTATGGCATTAGATAATCATTGCGTTAAAACTTAAGGAGTATCTCTATACAACTAAAGATTATAAAACTGTATTAATATATTTGCCAATATCTCCTAAACTATTTGTTTTATAAAAATATATTTTGAATAAGTTTTTTATTTTTAATAGTACTACAATTTGGGAATGATAAGTTGTTTAGAATCGTAAATATTTTAGAAGATTCGGAAATTTATGCTTCTGTAAGTTACCCTAAAATACATTTTCATGGGAAACAAAAAAATAAACCATTTTATTTATAATATTAAATCAAATCCTAGATGTGAATTTTAATCAAAATCACTAAGCCGATTTGAGAAAAACGATCTTTTCTCTTTTCGCCCTCTATTAAAAATACTCTTAATTTTAGGGTTAAACAGAGATGCAGATGGTGTTGCAAAAACAACTTTTTAAGGTTTGGGCGTGTCATGAAACGTCAACATCCATCAACATCTCGGGTTATATATTTTTTTATGATTGCTATACTTTACCTGAAGTGTTCGGAAAGCTAAAAAAAATATACATATATATGTGTGTGTATAGATTGAAAATTATTGGTTTTATAAAATAATGTTTCAAATAAGGAGATTGTTATTATAGATAAATCTACATATTTGCAATGATAAGTAATTTCTATATCTCAAAGAGTTACGGAGTTATGATAAAAATTGAGAATTTACGCATAAGACCATAACCCTTAAAGTCATGTTGACGATAAGTTGAGACTAACCATTTTGTTTGTAATATTGATCAATGCTTGGAAATGAAATTTAATCAAAATCGGAGGGCCAATTTTGATAAAATTGGCTTTTTCTCTTTTCGCCCTTCAGTAAACCACCCTTTATTTTAGGGTTGATATAAAAATTTTAAAAAAACCTCAGGGCAATCCTATGATAACCCTAGATACAGTGGACTAGTAGTTGTGCTCCTTCCCGCTCTAGACTGTCCCGACTCTCCTCGTTACCCCGGCTTTTATACTAAAAAGTATCTCAAGCGCGCGGGGTAACGTGGTGGGCCGGAGGCAGCGGGCGAGAAGAGAACACGGGACTTTATTGGCCAAACATACAAGTTACATATGGTACACAATTTAGAAAAGTTACATAGATTAAATATAAAACCAAGGATTATTAAAATTAAATTAATTACAATGCAAGTTTATAAAGTTTAAATATTATGTATCAATGGACTAGTAGGACTAGGCTAGTCCCCAGACATTTTTAGTTTATTTATTTTGTGTTAAATTTTAACGGGAAATAAAAGCATAAAATAAAATCTATTGAGTCTCAATTTGCGTCACAATACTCAACGATATTCTAGCTATTTGTGCGCTGCCCCCGCACCCCTTTCCCTCTCCACAATGACAACACACTAACATCGGAAGCGCTGTCACAATACTCAATGATATTCCCGCTGCTTGCGCGGACCCCTTCCCCTCTCCCAAACTAACATCGGAAGCACTCGAGTCTTATCGGCTTATCGGGAGAGGACTAGTTGAAGCCAGCCTAATCCGTCTCTATAATAAGATATATGCTAACACTTGGTGTTCTGTCACAGGTAAATGTAATTTTGGTTTGCTTCTTATAAGTGGTAGTGTTGTGGTTTTTAAGCTTATGTAATTGTTCCCATTGATGAAAAAGATCTTGTGAGGTGTTAAAGTGTTTTGATTGTCAATTTAGTTTGACAATGTTTGAAAGTGTGAACTAGGAAGGGGACTCGGATTTGAAAATTGTTCCCTCACAACAAAGCTTGTTTGAAACGTATTAAGACGACTGTGTAGGATTCAACTTTTTTTTTTAATTTAATTGTTTAATTATTTATGTGTTTATTTTTTCCCATGTTTTTGGTTTTATTTATTTATTTATGTATTTGTTTGTTTATTCCTTGTCTAAATATTGTGAATCGGTTGGAGAGAGATAAATTGCCTACCCTATGACCTGTAAAAGTGTATTAGCTAAGTTAACATATTGTACATTATATGGAGAGTATTCCTCTTTAACCCCATAATGAAAGGTTGTCTTCAAAAACTAGTCCTCTTTGAGAAAAGTCACCACACGCCACTGCCTAGATACCAAGTTGTAGCCCGATCGGTAAAATGCTCTACTCTGAGGTATTAGATAGACAGATGGAAATTCAAAAACCACCTTTTCAGATTCGTGGGTCATGAAACATCGAAATTAATCAGTCTTGAGTTCAATTTTGATGATCACATTACTTTCTCTACCTGTAAGGTAGCAATAAAGTAAAAAATCAAGGTACAGCCATGGAATTACTTTACAGTTCCATCACACTTACTTTTTTAAAGGTCTGGATTAGAAAGTATTGATTCCATTTGTGATGTGTGCCAAACCACAAGTTGATACAAGAAACAGTGGTATTTACACAACTGTGCTATATCCAGTGGCAGCGAATCTTAGGGGGGAGGGGAAGAGAGTTATAAAAAGTTTAGATAAACTGACTGTCCCAGAAGTCAAAGGGGAAAGGAGGGGAATCCAGGGTTACCCAAACCCAGAAAAATGTTTGAAAATTGAATAGTCCTAGAAGCTATTTTAAGGGTATTTTAAGTACGAAGACATTTTGAAAATTAGATTCCTCTAGGAGATATTTGGAATGGACCGCTCCCAATTTTTTTTCCAAAATTTAGGTAGGTCCTGACCTTCAAATTCCCAAAAGAAGGTAAAATTCAAGCAATTTTTTCCTTGATGCACTAAATTTTTTCCCAATCAGAGGCTGCCTTGCTGACACAATACCAGGAGATGTCTTTGCCTTACATAAAATAGAGGGTTTCCAGAAAATTTCTACCAAAAAAAAATTTAGTCAGATATGACAAATATTTTCAATCCAGAAAATAATGAGGATAAGTTTGTTGGTATAGCAATTTAACATTTATTTCCATTATTAATACTGGTACATTTTTATGCATATGTTTGGTAGTTCTGTTTATAGTATTTTCTTGCCTGATATGTATTTAGTATTTTAGTTCATTTTAATACCTCGGTTAATAAACTACTTTTCAATCCAGTAATGTTTTGATGTTCATACTTCATAGAGTAAACGTTATAAAAACCTGTGGTGGCACGTTTTCAAAGCTTGATGAAATTGAGGCTAATGAATGAGAAGACCCTGATGATGCAAAAAGCAGCTGTAATTTTAATAATAATTTTGAAATAGGGACTCCCGGTCCCATTAATAATTTTTGAAAACTTAGGAAATGTGTATCAAACAGTAAAAGCTTAAGACAAAATCCATTAATCATCATAATACAAACATGTCTTTTCAGATGACATTCGGCTGGAGAATTTGTCTTAATATCAAAGAAATGTCTACTTTACAAACTGAGCTGTCCAGGATTTTCTCCATGTTATTGTAAAGCCAAGGTTTAAATATCGTCAGGGTTTATTTTAATATGTTCACACAAATGAGGTCTAGTATTTCATTTGACTTTTGAATTTCTTGTATTATTTCATCGTGTTGACATACAATGAACACCTAGTTGTGTTCTAGTGTTATGATAAAATAACCTGGATATCTAGAAGTGTCTAGGCAAGTTTCATATGTGGGTGTTATGCTAGTGGATAGAATACGAGTGAAATATGTCACAAGCACCTTCAAATAGACTGGTTTTAACCGACCCTGAGGCATGGTGCTCAAGATACGTTAGGGGTAGTTCCGTTGAGCAACAGCCCAATCACAGGTTAATGCTTAGTAACATATCACATTAAATTATAACACTCTGGGAAGTCATCAAAACACCACCAGATCTAAATTTATCTCTTTTATTAAGTTAACTTTTGCTTTTTTTCAAAATATACATAACTGATATTTCTAATAAAACTATCTTTAACCATTTATATATTTAATTTCAAACTAGTTTATAAGATCTTCAATCATTCTCAGATTCTCAAGTATATGACCATTAGGCTTTCATCGGCCAAGCCTTCAAGATATCAATGCAACACGGGAAATAGAGAATAAATTTGAAACCCCCATACCTCCTTGAAGGTAACCAAAGATTCCAATAATAATAATATAATTTAATAATATAATAATATAATATAATATAATAATAATATAATTTAATAATATAATAATATAATTTTTTTTGAGACAGAGTTTTTCACCTTATTTTGAATTTAACTAAGAGTTTGGGTTGTTTAACATTTACTGTTCCAAAAACAAGCTCTCTCACATTAAACTATAATCAAGTATTGTACTATTTCTTTTGGAGCATCATTTTACCTGCAGAGTATCTCCCTCTCTCTCTAGCCGCTCTTGCCATTGTTCCAGTTCCTCGATTCTATTCCTTAGTTTCTTAACAAGTTGCTCCTGAGATAAACCGGCTTCTAGATCTGTAAATACAAATAGTCACAAAATTATTTTTTTAATATTATTTTAACTAATTTGATTTCAAAAAATTAGTATGGGTAGCAAATTATTGCTAACTAAGATGTTTATTTAACTAACTTGTTTCATTAACCAATTATATAGTGTTAATTTTATTAAATTGAAGACTTGCTGTATGTTAGGGTCTAAGTGTAATTTTAAAATTATTTTAGATTTTACCGAAATAACAATATATGTGCCAGTGCCAATAATTTATAAGAAGATCAAGTGCCAAATCCTTTTTGTTGGGTTTTCATATGCTCGCAAATTGATGGTGTTGGATGTAAGTTCCCGGCATATTAACGAATAATGTAATTTATGTGCCAAGTGGAATTACATGAGCCTAAATCAGCTGTTTGGAGTTTACCTAAGGTTAATGTGTATGCTTCGTTTATTGTGTAATATTTTTTTGTGCGATAGTTATGGCCGATAATATTAAGTGGATCATTCAAAACGTTGTTAGAAAGGTGAAGGAAGATTAGGATAAAAAAGAAAAAGGTTTATAAATGTAGGAAAGCCTCATATGAATAAAAATAAAGAACTAGTGCCAGCCAAAGAACCTCCAAAAGAGACTGCAGCCTGTAAATGTAGGTACATGTGCAAATCCATGACTCATGCTCGAAAACTGCAACCTTTTGAAGATTTGTATGAAGTGGATCACTGTAAACAAGCAAAACTATCTCTTGGGGCTAATTAATGTAAAACTCGTTGGTAGGGCGACATGGGAAATACAATGATTCATCTAGTAGATGTCAATATACTGCAATTTAAACAGTTCCAAATGGAAAAAGGAAAATAGTGTAAGTATTTAGGGATAGATTATCTTCGAAGTATGTTCAAGGGTTGGTAGAACCTATACAAACTTTGAACCTGATGTACACTGAAAAAAAGAGGAAACAAAAAGAAAAATTGGAAATTTAGTGAAGAAGATGCACTGCTAATTTGTGACCACAAACTCAATTCCTTGGGAAGTCAACCCCTATGTAAAGTAAAAATGTGAGAAAAAAGTACTTTATCTAGGGCTTATATATCACTAGCTTGTCAATAAATACCCTCTTTTAAAGGCCCTGTACAAACACAAATTACATACCATTTTTGTTACATAGTTTAAAAAAAAAAAAGTTGCCCAATCTTTCTTTTCACGCAGCAAAAATGGCAGATTCTTAAGGTCAGGAATGGAAACGTTTACAAGCCCAGCAAAAGTTGCACCAATTAAAAGATGAAAAAGCTAGCAAAGAAATGAAGATTACGCAAGGCACAGCAACCCACTAATCAAACAGTGTTTTGTCTGGACCTTCAACAAGTCCTTTGCCAACTTTGACTCACTCCAATGTTTTATTTACAATAGTTGTTCAATTAGGCCATGATGGTGTTAGTATAATAAATTTGTGTCATGAAGGTTTGTCATGTCATGGAGGAAATGAGGTGCATATTGTGTTTTTCGAGCTGTGAAGAATCTTAAACCTATAAAAAAATTTGACAGGTTAGAGAAATAACTGTTGTGGTTAAAATACAAATATATATTTTATGGTGTATTTGACTTCATTTGGTATTAACAAAGAAATCAAAGTTTTTTAGTAGCTGGTTACTCATTTTTTAACCTGTGATCATGACTTTGCATTGATCGGAAAAAAAAAAAAGACTGTCAAAATGTTACATCCATAAGGATTTTAAAAAATATCAAAAGTATAAGAGGAAACAACTCTTTTGTAGTAAAGATGAAAAAGTCTGAGTTTTTTAATTCATAAGGAGGCTGCTATCAACTTTTTTAATACCTCAAAATGAATATTTCAATACTACATCATCATAGTTTCACTGCAAAACCTGGCCTTAGAATGGTAAGTGTCAATGAAGAAAAAAGTTTTGAAATTTATTGTAGTACTGTACACACTTTGATTGCTATATATATAATTTTTTCTAAACCATTAAAAAAATTAGTTGGATTGTAAACGGCAGTTGGAACCGTTTATGATCTGACTGACAATCTGGCTATATAAGTCAGAAATACAGGAGCCTGATGGATATGTATTCCTTGCATGCCTAGGCATAAGAGATCTTTTTTAGATTGAATCCAGGACATATTTCTCCATCTTCCATTCGGACAGCCCTTTGCAGTTTACGCAGAGCTTAAGTGTCTCACACCGTGTTTGTTTATCCTGTCCGCAATCTCACAGGTAGGCTACCCGGAATTGCAGCTTCGTATGCCCAAATCCCTGGACGAAAACAGTGCCGAGGTTAGGGGACATACGCCGGACCTGAGCACGTGGAAATCTGCTTGACCTACTTTGGAAGGCAAAAAGTGAGGATATACATGTCAGTTTTTCTCTTGTCCATTCTTTTTGGGGAAAATGTGGTACACTTCGGTACAATGTTAGGGGGAAAGGTCCTCACAGATACCTTCAATGCTCACGCATCGGGTCATAGCAAGTGACCACTCCTTTGCAAACATTGAGAAACCTGTAAAGTTCCACCTTTACCTTTACCGGTATATTAGACGTATTGCTCAACAGTATTTTTGAGATTGCTATTACTCTTGAGGACTGAATGTCAGTCATTGTCTGTATCATGACATGCCATCACCGCAGTTTTCTGATTGATACGTCAGTTTGTGTGCACCATTTATCACTCTTTCGATGATAAATGGGCTAACACGTTTTGACCCTTCAGTTTCGTCTACTCAAGACATCACCAGAAAAAGGGCCTGGGGACTCAACACTTCCTGAATTTTTATCAAAACAGGGCTGGACGGCCTTACCCATTTCTGCCTATTATCATTAGTACGGCCCTGTTAGTAGCCGGGCAGTGAGTTGCAGCAGGATTTGGTAGTACGGTGCCGGCAGACGTAAGTTGTCAGCAGCGACAAAGGAATCAGCCATGCCTTATGTTGGGGACAACCTGCATAGTACTTAGATCGTAGACCCAAGGTGATCCAAGTTGGTACTACCACATGAGGCTTTGTTAATCATCCTGGCGGGGAGCCCCACACGATGCTAGCATGACAACCTTCACACGTTTGCAGCACCACAAGAAAGGTCATCGCAGCAAGTGGGTGCAGGATAGTGCCAATTTTATGTCTGGACCCTCATGAACGCAACTAGTCTTTTCTCAAGGTAGGGTACCCGATTATTGTCATTCCTAAGACCCTTCTACCAAGATATTATACCGGCACACTTTCACAAAGAGGCTCAATTGCAGAAGTATTCAGTAATTGTCTGAGGAGAGCCAGGTTAGCACCCAAGGTCATCAACGGAGAAGCCAAAAAGCTCTATGTAGGATTGAATGGCAGGAGGAAGGGAAGAAAAGAAGTAAAGGAAGATAAAGAAGGGAGAAGGAAGAAAGAAAAAGAAGAGAGAAGAATGAGGAGAGAGAAAAAAGTTAAAGGAAAGATGTAGGAAAGGTTTGTCCTGCCGAGGTATGTCTGTACAGAAGCCTGCCCTTTTAGTCGCAAGCAGGGGTTACTGCGGTACTATTCTAAATTCCATCCCGCAGGAGGGAACTGTAAAATTTTTTGTTTCAGTGTCAAAAGGTGGGAAATATTATCCAATAAACTTTCTACCACTCTCAAACGTCACTGTGATAACAGATGGGCATCCAAATATTCTGCTGTTCATGCACTTTATTCACACCTTGATAAAGTCATCGAGGCTTTAGAGGAAATTTCCAACAACCCTCAATTCCATGACTGTTTATCAATGCTCAAAATCTTCCTAAACAAATTAATTTTAAGTTTGTTTGTTCCTCTGTTATGTGGGGAAAAATACTAAAATCAAATCTCCGCGTGAATGAACTGCTACAGCACAAAGATATGACCAAGGACCATGCAGTTAATCACTTGACTGGACTGAAAGATGCTTTACAAGACATCCGAGATACAGGGATTGATGTTATACTGGATGAAGCATCGAACATCTGTGCTGCAACTTCTCTTGAAATTGACTGCTTCTTCTAGAATAAAAGTGCAAATAAGAGGAAAAGACTGACTTTGGAAGTAAGTGAGGACACTGTTTTGACAGGAAAACAAAAGTTCAGTAGAGACTTTCATGTTATTTTGGACAAAGTTTTGAAACAAATGAAATGGCGTTTTAAATGTTTTAGTGAAGTGTTAAATGACTTTAATTTTTTAACGGGCAAGTCTTTGCAACCTATGACTGTAGAAGATTTAAAAGCTAGTGCAAAACGCTTTAGCAAATAAATATTATTAGGATCTGGATACTTCTGAAATAGAGGGAGAAATCGTAGTTTAAGTTTCAGGCCAGTTCTGTTTTTTAAAAAGTCATGATTTTTCAAAAGCAACTTCTTTTGACCTATTAAATTTAATCTACAAAATGTCCATAGCCCATCTCATCCAAACTTAGTAATTGCTTTAAAATTATTTTTAACATTGCCAGTTACTAATACATCTGGTGAACAAAGTTTTAGTAAGCTGAAAATAATAAAAAATTACTTATGGTCATTAATGGGTCAAGACAGTTTAACACACCTGGCAATTCTATCAATAGAAAAAGATAATGCTTAAAATATTAATTATGATGAAATAGTAAATGATTTTGCTACTGTTAAATCTAGAAAGGTGTAAACTGTAGGGTCTAAGTATAAATAAATTGTTAATATTTTAAAATTATGTTACTTCTACATTTTTTTCATAAGTAATTAAGGTAGTAATTAATTATAAACAAAAGTATTCTTCATTCAGTTCAAACTATTTTTTTTTTACTACTACACCTATTTAAGCTCATATAATCAATACAGGCTATTGAATAAGATTATCTATTTAAGTTGATTTTTAATAAAAAAGATATTAAATTATAATAAACATTTAATGCAAAAATATTATTTTGTTATTATTTAATACAAATTTGCAAATTATAAACAGGACAATAATTGGAAGCCACAATAATAATAGCAAGATTTTTGTTAAATGGCTAATGTATTACATCTGCAACAGGTATACAATAAAATCTGACACCATCACCTGCTCCGGTATGACTGGGCGAAACGGGGTGGTTGGTAATGGGGGGTGGGGGTGGGGCGCCAATGTTACTGTTTGCCCGGGCGCCAATTCCTCTAGCTAGGGCCCTGCCCCACCTTACTTTAATAAGGAATGCGGTGGATATATTCTTATACAAGGAGACACTTCATAAAGAAAGGGTAGGCCTATCATATAAAATCAACTTGAAATCCAACAAGTATGTGTATGAAAATAACAATCGGTTGAAGATAAGTCTTTACAGTGCGGGTGTATACCTTTTCCCCTTGATACAACAAAACAGAACAAATAATGTTTTTAGAGTGGTATCAAATCTTGCTGTCTTAACAAGGTAATTTACCAGCATCATGTAAGAAATAACCGGGCAGGATTCTTATTGTTTCCATTCCTTTTCTGTTTTTCTCTCGTGTTCCTTTCATCTCTACTTTCCAAACTATCAACGGCTAATGTGCCTTTGAGACTAAATTCATCCTTTATCAGATAAAGTTGAGGAGTGTACAGCAAACTTGTTTTATATCAGCCACCTTTTGCACAGTTACATTTAATGGTTGTGAAATATTAGAAATGTATTGGTCAGTTTGCCAAAGGCACAATCTATGCATTGCCTATAATTATTAACACCTTTATTTTTCGTAACATTTTGCCGATGAATGTTCTTTGAACGTGTTGGATAAAACAAGGCCCCTTTCGCCTGTAAAGGTATAAAGTGTTATTACTTGTGAGGAACACCTGG